>SKCR01044035.1:0-70794 GCA_019454045.1 Zanthoxylum bungeanum
TTTAAAATTGCAATAAATAATTCTTGGAGAATTAAAGACTATTCTCAAGGAGATAAAGTCAAAATTTGCAATTAGGCAAGTAGTGCAAGGCACACCTTACTTCAATATTCTGGAAACCCGAGGCTTGGTCAAAGGCAACTGGAATATTGAAAATGACAAAGGCAAAATCATTATAGTCTTCTTGGAAGATAAATGACATATCCCAAAATGTCTTCACAATTGTGGCAAACGGAATCGCGAAGCGTGACTGTCGTTTGGACAAAGCAGACATGAAGGAATTGAAGACGAGCAAGGCTCTGACTTCAAATATGTTTGTCAAAATTATGTTCATTACTAGTATTAAAATTGGATTTTAGATACTTGATATGGTACATAATAAATATATATATTGATGTTTAGAATCTGCTATGAGCATGATTAGAGAACTGTTATAATGTAACTAGTTTGACTAGATACATTATCTCTTTATCAGTGTTTAACCCACTGCGGGTGAACCTTTATATTTTAGAACACTAAAGTGTTTTATTATATAAGGATGATATTGAGATAAACACATTAGATGTGAATAACAGAATTTATATTTTGAATATAAATAAATCTCAAATATATATAATGACAAACAAATAGCTCAAAGTGATTTGATCAGAAGAAACTAATTATGGCATTGTTGTCTGGGACACAATCGAACAAGACTCGTATATCCACACTTTCGAGGAGTGGGTACTCGGACTGTTTTGATTCCAATCAAATAAAGTCTACGAATCTAGTTTATTGGGCAATGTGCCTAAAACACTATTTACTTGGTAAAAGTGTAAATGCCACCGATCTATAAGCCCTAGTTCATAATGAAGCAAGTGGGCCCATGTCTAGCTAGGCTAGATGCGGATATGAGGTAGTGATACAAGGTATCGACTCCCTATTATGACAAAGTGTCATGAGTCCGAAATGGATTCCATGTATATCAACAAGTTTGGATACTAGTTGATGTACCATAAGACATTGTGCCTATTGGTACTTTATAAGTCTTCAAGGAAGACATACATGGAAGGCAACATACCAACGTATTAAGCTAGGCTTGTAAAGAAAAGGTAGAGTTATCAACATTGTGTTGATTCCGACGAAACCTTTTACATGTTGCCATTGTAAATCCATTTGGATAATGCTTGCTAAAGCTGTGTATTTCATTTATGAAATATGACAGCTTAACGGAAAATCGCTTTCCTGAAAAGGAAACCTTTCGGAGGGTGTTTATAACATCCTGTCGGTTTTGTCGTACCATAACAAGCAAACAAGGTTTGCAGGTTATTCGATCCATGTTTGGATTGAAGCAAGTATAGGTTCTAGGAATTATCGTTTTGATGTAATCATAATGGAGTATGATTTAATTCAAAACGAAATGATTCTTGTGTATATAAAAGGGTTAGTGGGAGTGCACTGACATGAATGTCATGTAAGATAATGATAATATGTCATTTCTTGGAAATGATATTCCCATAAAATAATCGGTGAAAGCTTGGCTTTCCTGATAACGACTATAAGTCGTAACAAAGGTACTATACAATAGTATAACGGCACAGTGAGCTGGAAATCTTCCAAGCAAGATACTGTTGCCGAATAAACAACAAATGCGGATTATTGCTACAGCTGAGGCAGCAAAAGAAGCCATTTGGATCGATAATAAATCTAATTAGATTAGATATAGTTCTGTTAGCTGCTGAGCTAGGCATCAGCACAGGCTAAGGAATTAAAGGTCTCATCGACGATCCAGATATATACTTCTATATTTATCTGATTCGTTCGGATCATACATCGTGGCGATGTGGTGATCGTATAAATCACGTCAGACGATAATCATGGAAATCCGCTGACGAAAACCTTTTCTCAGCAATTTGAGCAAACCGTACATAGTTCGGGTGTTAGACACTCGAGTGACTGGCTATGTGCCAAGTGGGAGATTGTTGGATAATATGACCCATAGCGTCACTATTTGTACAGATCACGGTGTTGTTATACAAATTAACTATGTGACAAAGGAGATTGCACTCTTATCATTTGTGATTAGATCACCTAGATGTATAAATGATTAGAGGTCCCTATGATTTGTTCCTGGACGGAGAATGATATGAGACAGTATCAGTCCACGAAGGATTAATCATTAAATATCCCTAGCCGGAGTATTATCGAGACAGGACATCGATAATGCGGAATAGGCTAGTATTGCACTTGTGCGCGTTGTGAGGGCACAACGGCATAGTTCTCATATATTTAAGTATTGGATACTTATGCAAGTGCGATAGGAGGTTGTGTTTCACCGATGGTACGGGAAACAGCTTCGCTCTGGATAGACCCCTCGGAATCTCATTGGTATTATGACTATGTGTCTATGGGAGTCCGACATCAGGGTAGGTGTATTTCGTCTTAACCTGAGACTTGCACCGCTAATGCTTACGACAATCAATATACTTTAGTTGAGGTCGTCTAGGACTCTAACCGGTTATGTGTACGCCAACTGCTGGGTATATTGAGAATCGTAGAGTATTCGGTGTGATGTCAAGACGGAAGTATCACTTCAGTCATAGTGGAGATGATGTCACGCAGGATACGGTATTAGTGCTCTTAAGTGTTGCGCAACCATCGGGATATTATGACTAGGTCATGCATATCCGATTATAGAGACTATGTTACCAGACATCCGACATGTGCTTCGGACGGGGCAGACACTTATCCAGCCCCAGCCCTAGCACGTGACTATCCGATACTGGGCCGATATACACAATACTTGGTATACTACGCTTGATACAGATCTTAAATATTCTTAGATGGATATGACCGGAGAATTGGGTAGACTTCGTGCTTTGCTAGAAGCCGATCGTGTCTCGTAAATCGGTAGAACGTAGTACTTGGTACTCACGTGTTCGGATAGTCCGATGACCGATTTGACTACCAACATATCCGGGGATCTCATGGGTCGCTTCCCAAGATTCACCGATGACGTATGACTCGCACTTTTATTAATCTGGGATTAATATGATGAGAGAGAAAATTAATCTGGGATTAATTACAGAGATATTTTATCTGGGATAAAATATCAATTTAAAGAGAGAGAATGATTAATTTGGAATTAATCGATTAATTAATATATTTGATATATTAAATGAAATTGGATTTCGACGCGGAATTAAAATTAGATTTAATTCGGGCGAGCGAATTAATTTAGAATTAATTCGTTAGCGACGTGAATAGTGATTTTGCTAGGCGAAATCATTTAATCACGACGCGACGGAAAATTCGTTAATTTGGAATTAGCGAAACCGAGCCCGAGATTATTTACGAGCGCATTCGCATTTCGAATTCGAGCGCGGCTCGTCAAATCAAGCGTCAAATCGCTAGTCGCATCTAGCGTCACATCAAGCGTCAAATCACTTGTCACTTTGAGTGATGTGACTTGACAACTTGATTGAGTTGACTTGATGTGATGAGTGATGTGTGTGGTTGGCAATTAAAGCCAAATGTGTTTGAAATGAATTGGATTTAATTTCATGTGTATTTGATACACAATTTAACACAAAAACCGTATACTAAACACACACATTTTTTCCCTCCTCTCTCGCTTCTTCTTCTTCTCCCTCACTCACGCCATTTTCTGGTTTCTAAAGAGGCAGTGAACTGCCGATTTTAACAAAGGAAATGGAAGGGAAGCAAGTGTGTTTTGTGGCAAAACAAGAGTGCTAGCACACTCCGGGATCATGCCAAGGTGATAAGGGAAGTATACCCATGAGCCGGGAAGCCAAATGTTGAAGCTTGGAGCTTCAAATCATGAAGACAAGGGACGAAATTCACTATTCACAGCAGCCCACTGCCTTGACAAAGTGAGCAGAATTCGAATTTTTGTTGCCCAAATCGTCGCTCAACCGCTCGATGTAAGTATTCCGCACTTCCGTCGTTGTATTCACTTGTGTATCATGCTTGAGTTTTGATCTTGGGACCTTTAAAAACTCCTACACTGCCAGCATTAGATGCTGGCTTAGGAGGACATTCCTCTATTAGGATAAATTTAAGGTCTTCGCAGACCAAAATATAATTCATGTCACTTTTCCATTTAACATAATTATCCCCGGTTAATTTCTCTTGTTGTTTGAGAATTAGGATAATTGCATATGTCATGGCTGGAAAAATAATAAACGTGCATTCAACATTCATTCATTGCATATTAAAATTGTCAAACATTTAGGCATAAAATTAAACATGATGCATGATCAATGTATAATGAATTAGAAACCTGATAGATTGAGACATTCTCAATTAATTAATATATCTGAAATAACTTTTATTCCTATATTAATCAACTACCATTATTTTGATCAAGAAAGCATTGATTAACAACTTAATCATTCATTTGTGAGTGTTATCCATCATATCAGAACCCTTGGACTTAACTAGTGAAGTACCGCCGTATGGTAGGTCAAATCACCAGATACATCTAGAGTGCATATCCTTTCGGAATCCAAACCTGATATTGACTCAAAAATGACACCATCCGTAGGGGGACGAAAGCAAAGCCATCTTGAGTCACCTATTGAATCTCACATTTCTGGATAACAATGGAGATCGCGGGATATATTGTGGTATACCCATCTCCCACTCACTATTAGAAGTGTAAGGTTTCTATCTTACTAGTATCTTATTAATCTTAGATTATGCTTGGCTAAAGTCATAACCTTATTACTACTAGTTGATAATTTAGTGATCTAACCAATTTTAACTCTTAAAATTTTATTCACTAATCTCGATTAGTCTCTACTAACCAATTAACTTAATTAAACTAATTTAATCAAGTTTTTTATAGTGATCTAATCAATTTAACTCTTAAATTATTAGTCCACTTATAGGTTTTAAAATTTAGAATTCAACGAACGGACCAAATATTATTAAACCATTTAATTGATAAAAACACATTATTTATTCCAAAGGTACGTCGTATTGTATCCCGAGTGCAGACCATAATACCGTCCATTCGGAACCGTCTATAGAATTTACGTCTGGGTTTCAATCCGATATACCAAGGAAAATAATGTACTCATAAGGTCCATTTGTTTCTAAAACTTGAATTCGCAATTTTTTAAACCTTTAAAATAATTAATCTTATTAATCTGTTTGCATGCATCTCATATTCTTATTTAACTTTTAAATTACATAAAATCAAATTTTATGACTAGAATATCATGCATACTTACATGGTATGGCATGTGAAAATGCAAGAGTAGACACCCTAGGCTATATGACATGTTAATAAACAATTTAAAACATACATATTAACCCAGGTCTGGGCATCGCGACGCGAACTGATGGACGTCGCGACACCCATAATTCTAGAAACCGGAATTGATTCAGCTATGTGCCGTATCACGACATAAGGTTACCTGCGTCGCGATGTAAACGAGGCAGTAGCCTCAGTTCTTGCAAGCGTAGCACGTTGCGACGAGCTAAGGGTTGCGTCGCGACGCAACCTAGTTTCCAGGGGCTGGAAATTACAAAAACATACACATTACAAATTACGTTGACCGAACTCTTATTTTTCTATACTAATCTAATTAGTGCAATAAATCCAAGGCATCCCTTGGTCTTCAAATCTTGTTCCATGGAGTGTTTTTGAGTTCTCCACGGAATTACTCCATCATAAGTCCTTCGCGGCATCAGCTCCTCCATGTTACAAATAGGGTTATATAAAGGACTTATTACAAAGGAAATGAACTTACAACACTTGAAAGAATATGACCATATGGTCTTAACTTACAACACTTGAAAGAATATGACCTTATGGTCTTACATTTCCAATGCTAAAAATAAGAGTTGGAAAAATTAACGAACAACGCAATACATTCATCACATGAATCAAAAGTAAACATTCATCATATGAACATTAAAACCATTCATCTCATGAATCTAATTGTGCCTACTCATCACAACATGTATTTTAATAATCTATATCTCATATAAATTATTAAAAATAAAATGAGAAAGGTTAAGAAAACTTTTCAACCTTAAGCTCTTGATGCCAATTTTAGGAAACGACTTTCCTTAGCCGTCGGAAGTTGCTTGTGGTGGCACCGGCTCCGGTATGGATCTTTAAAATTTTCTTTACTTCTCCCTATATTGTAGTAGCCTAAATCAATCCTTTGATGTCCAACGCTTGGATCGACCACTCGATCTTCGGAACTATGATTCGAAACCAACAAATCGAAGTGTGGGCTTCACTCACAAAGATCAAAACTCTAAACAATTTAGAGAATTAAGATGTCACAATGGTGTTTGGCTTTTTGGAATTTCAAACACTCTCACAACACTTGTGAATGTTTAAACTCTCTCTATTTTCTTTCAATTGCACTTGTGTGAATGAAAACAAAATGTTAACCTTAAGAAGTGAGAGAAATGGTAGATATTATATTCTCTTACACAAGCTAACTAACATTGTCATTAAGCATCTAATGCTTTCTTGCAATGGCCAACATAAAAATGTGAATGTCATACCAAAGAATAAGAAATGATAAGCTAAAGACAAATACTTTTTCATTAAGCATCTAATGCTTTCTTTCAATGGCAAACACATAAATGTGGAGGCCATACCAAAACATAAGAATGGATTAGCTAATGACAAAACTATTAGGTGTATACAAGCCACCTAATAGACATAATAAATTGGAGAGCATGGCAAGCCATATGGCTTTGTCTCCAAGGTAAATAAAAATGACTATCTCAATAATGATTAAATTACCTTCAATTATGTTGTAGTAATTATCTCATAATTATTACTAACTTGATTATCTCATAATCAAGACGTGATTATCTCATAATCAAAGAATCCTAGAAAACATTAAATTAAACTAATTTAACACAATTTTCATCTGTGACAATAAATATTATTAATCTCATTAGTAATATATAAATATAATATGAGCATATTATTAGACAATCTAATTATATTAGGTTTGCTATAGTTAATCGAGCTAACACTGGGACCAAATGGACCTACGGTTCTAAGCTCCAATAATTCCGAAATATTAATTAAACTTTTTAATCAAATATTTTGAATTATTAACTCCGCGTTATTCCACTAAAAACTAGAAGTTGAACTCTTGTTACCGTAGATGGATTAAATAAACCGAACAACTTCGATGTCCATCGATATAGTCATTACATATGGATATAGCCCTTCACGAATATCTTATAAATACAGCCGGGTCAAAAGTCCGTTAAACCCCTCTAAATATTTTGTCTCTTAAGCACCCTTTCTATAATGAAAAATTAAATCATAACAATTATGAATATAAATCTTTCTATTCGTAATAGAAAAGTTGAGAGATCAAATTGTTCAAGTCCCGAATCAACTCTTAAAAGAGATATTCTTCAGCTTCTCGTAAGAATGAGTGAATTCCATATCTATGTAAAATGTTCCCAGCTACACACCAAACCATTTCCCCAAAATACGTAGTTATTGGCCTGGAATGCAACACCAACCTCACCATAGTAAATCAAATGACATAACCTGTCATGCAGAAGTTCGTAGTACACTCAGGATTAAGATCGAATCCTTATATGACGATCTATTAGATAAAATGAATTTCTTTGGTTAACAGATATTAAAAGAAATTCGTATTTATCTGAGTCCAGTCATATATGATCTCATCATACAAGGCGCCTTCTACATGAACGATCCTGGATCAAGGTCGTCATATAAGTATAGAATGGACCGCATCTATAGATAAACCACAAATACAATACCCTCTTTGTTTGCTCTCTATGGACTATTTAGATTAATAACTTCAGACTTAAATCCTCTTTTGCATCAAACATACACTAAGTCTGAAGGTACAAGAGTAATCAAGGTAAACAAGACAATTGGACAATATGCGGTATAAATCAAACAACTTTGATAAAATGAATAATGCATTTATTATTATTACAATAATCAATTCTGTTTACAATACATGAAGCTTTAGGACATAAATCCCAACAATAATTTCATAAAGTATGAATCTTTTATATGTTCTAACTGTTCATTACTCGTAAAGTATTCATAATAGTATTTTTGAAATTCACATTTGTATTCATTAATAAAACACATTTTGCAAATAATTAACTTTTGAATTGCCATTCTGGCTTTCATTTTATCTCATTGTCTCTGACCTTCATAATCTTCTATAAAATTTATTGCTAAAAATTCACTACAGATATAGGCTGCCATTTGAACGATTCCATCTTCTACACTTCTATTAAAGGCCATGACAATATTTGTCTTAATTATGTTTTTTGTGGCATTAATTATTCCTTACCACCAATTTTTAACATTTCCTATAAAAGAAGAATGCAACATATCGTATTTTGTTTCATTTTCTTCTTCAATTGTAAAGAATACGAAAAAGTATTCCATTGACTTTGTCATCGTGTTAATGTCATTTTTGTATCTTGTTGGCGGTATTTTCAGGCCCTATGATATTTATGCAGTACGACAGGGGTAAAAAAGTAATTCCCTTCTTGGTCAAGATCATTAATGCCGACCCGACCACTAAAAGTCAACAGTAAGGGGCCGAACACTTTATGATCGGTAACCGACCACTCCAGACCGGATGGTCGGGGATTATCAGATCGATAACAGCATTCTCAGTTTAAAAGACCATTGTGACCGAGCTCATAAAGACCGAGAATATGGCGAGATATGCTCCAGAAGATAAGACATCCTATTTTTACGGATAAAAAGATAAGTTATCCTACTTTCATGAGGAAAAATTGATAAGTCAGTGTCCTAATAGGATAAAGGGAGTGAAGGTAGTTTCGACTAAGAATTCTTATGGGAAAAGGAAAACTGTTTCTTTGCTATTATAAATAGGAGGGGAAAGCGTGCTTGTAAGAGAGAGTTGAGAAGAGAACAAAAGAAAATTAGACTTGTAAACACAAAAAGTCTGAAAAGCGTATTTTGGTAATAAAACATCGTCCGTTCTGTGCCCGTGGATGTAGGTTGGATCTGATCCACCGAACCACATTAAATCTCTTTGTTGATTGGTGAATTTACTTATCTTTTGCCAAATTTGCTTTTGGTTTCCCATAAAAAAAACAAATTCACAGTTGGAGGAGGATTGTCTCGGGAGTAAAAAACCCTTATTGCCCCTGAGATCGAAATCAGCCGTCAACAGTTGGCGCAGTCTGTGGGGACTCCAACAAAAAGCAGCTCGCGTAGTAAGACAATGGCAGAAGGTGGAAATCACCGGTCGTCAGGGAGTTCAACAGCGGATTGGATGGAGAAGATGGAGGAAAATATGAGGAAAGATAGAGAGGAAAATCAAATCCTTCTGAAATCCATGATGGACAGACTGAAGAGGATGGAAGAGACGAATAATGAGATACTAGAAGTCAGAACCAGACGGAGATAGCGAAAGGAAAAAGGGTTACAAATGAGAGTAAAGACGATGAACCTAGGAGGAAGGGTCCCTACGGGATGAGGTCCGTAGTGGTAGAAAAAGATTTACAAACGGAGGATATGTGGGAAGAAGAAGAGGGGAGACAGTCGCCAGATTCTTCCTATGATAGCCCCCGTGACACCAGAATGGGAGACATGAAGTATGGTGAAACTGGACGGGAAATCTCAAGTCATGAGGAACGCCGCACCTGGGGTGACAGACGCAAAGAAGGCCACAGGAGGCGGCACGGTAACACATATGGCAATATAAAATCTTGGTTAAGAAAAGAAATGGCCAAGTGGGGAGTGAACCCCAAAACTGATACGGGAGACGCTCGGGACGACGAGGCTGAATCCCCCCTCACTGAAGAAATAAGGTCGGTAAAGTTCCCAAGACGGATCAACATGTTGTCCATGACGCCCTACAAAGGCCACACTGATCCAAAATCCCATATTGAGAGTTTTGTCCTATTGATGGAGGTCCAAGGAGTAATAGGGGATGCCGTTTGCAAAGTATTCCCCTAACCTTGGGGGGATCTGCCCTTCTATGGTTCAGAAGTCTAGCCCCAGGGAGCATCAGAAGCTTCGCACAACTCAGGAAGTCATTTGTTCGGCACTTCAAAGGGGTCTGCGTCCAAAGAAGACAATTGGGGAATTGAGGCTCATGAAACAGGGGGACGATGAACCCCTGAAGGCTTTCATTGAGCGGTACCTTAGCATGGTGCTCGAGGTCGGGGGATATGAGTCGCTCGAGGCCTTGGAGAGTTTGAAGGGAGCCTTAAAGATCGGAAAGCTGTGGACCCACTTGAGGATCCAAGATACACCAGATTATGCCACCGCTCTGGAAATAGCCCGAAAGTTCGTTTTGTTGGAAAAAGATTAGGGATTATGCCCTCGTGGCGTTTGCTTGCTCCAGTGTTACCGAACATAAGGAGGAGCATGCCCTCAATGTTTCAGACACTCTTTGATCCCTACCTATTTGGTCATTCGGATCCGTGAGAAGCATAGCACGAGAAGGGATTATGCCCTCGTGGTGTTTGTTTGCTCCAGTGTTACCGAACATAAGGAGGAGCATGCCCTTAATGTTTCGGACACTCTTTGATCCCTACCTATTTGGTCATTCGGATCCGTGAGAAGCATAACACGAGGAGGGATTATGCCCTCGTGGCGTTTGCTTGCTCCAGTGTTACCGAACATAAGGAGGAGCATGCCCTTAATGTTTCAGACACTCTTTGATCCCTACCTATTTGGTCATTCGGATCCGTGAGAAGCATAGCACGAGGAGGGATTATGCCCTCATGGCGTTTGCTTGCTCCAGTGTTACCGAACATAAGGAGGAGCATGCCCTTAATGTTTCAGACACTCTTTGATCCCTACCTATTTGGTCATTCGGATCCGTGAGAAGCATAGCACGAGGAGGGAATATGCCTTCGTGGCGTTTTCTTGCTCCAGTGTTACCGAACATAAGGAGGAGCATGCCCTTAATGTTTCGGACACTCTTTGATCCCTACCTATTTGGTCATTCGGGTCTGTGAGAAGCATAATACGGGGAGGGATTGTACCCTCATGGCGTATGCCTGCTCCAGCGTTGTAAGGAGGAGCCCTCGAACAAAACGCAGGCTCCATAATGACCTGACGTATAGAGGAATGTGCCCTTACCATTTTAAACGCTTTTTGATCCAAATCTTGGTTCGTCGGGACTCTGAATTGAAAGATTCATAATTGTGTTTTGGAGACCTCGGACGGGATTCTGTTTTGAGGCATCGTGTTGTTGCTTTGGGATAAGTGTTAAGTCACCCCCGTTTTTTTATTTTATTTTCTAAAAGTTTTGTTTTTGTTTTTCGCTGGTCTGGTAAGGGGACGCCCATGCCAAATCCGATAGGGCTTCAAAGGTTGATTCACTTCCCTTCTGAATAAGTCCCAAGGATTATTCGGCTCGAGGCTGGATTCGTTCCATCGAGGCCTCTTAGTTAATCGGCTCGGGGTTGGATTCGTTCCGCCGAGGCCACTTGCTTAATCGGCTCGGGGCTGGAATCGTTCCGCCGAGGCCACTTTGTTATTCAGCTCGGGGCTGGATTCGTTCCACCGAGGCAAATATATATTCTCTCAGCTCGGGGTCGGGTTACGTCCCATCGAGTCTATCTTTTCGGACTGGGGACGTAAAATTCCCCTAGAGCCAAGTGTTTCTATCAGCTCGGGGTCGGGTTACGTCCCACCGAGTCTATCTTTTTCAGACTGGGGACGTAACATTCCCCAAGAGCCAAGTGTTTCTCTCAGCTTGGGGTCGGGGTACGTCCCATCGAGTCTGTCTTTTCGGACCGGGGACATAACATTCTCCCAGAGCCACCAAGTGTTTCTCCTAGCTCGGAGTCGGGTTTCGTTCCACTGCATGATCTTATTTTCGGCTCGGGTTGTCCCCTCATGGCCGGGCCTCGAGTGATCGTTTGTAGGAAAGCAATCGGAGTAAATTATGAAAGACAAAAAAAAGTGGAATAGAAACACATAAAAATACATATATAAATATGATTGTAAAAAGTTATTACAGGGAAAGTAAAGTTTGTTCAGGGTTACACGGGGCCCCGTTCGGGTTACCCCTTATAGATCGGCCCGCGCATGAGCAATTGGTTCTTCCTCGGTAGGCTCAGATGGCAGATGGCTTAGATCGACCTTGGGAGGAGGGACAGTGGCTTCCACATTGATGGCCTGAGAGGCCCCGACAATTAAAACTTCGGGGGCCGGAGCAGGAGCTTCAGGTCAGTCCTCTTCAGGAGCTGGGGGTATCGGGGCGATCGAAATGGGGTCGGGATCCATCACATCTTCGGGAGAATGGGGTAGCCATTTTTGAAACTCCTCCTGTGAGATTTCCCCTTTTGCAGAAGCGGATGTCTGCATGGATAGACCCTATATCCAGGTTGGGCAATATCATCAGAATAATCTCGGTGCAATCCCTGACCCCTTCAATTTTGATTGCGTCCCTCTCGGCCTCCAACTCAGCTTTCTTTCTCTTAAGCTCGTCACGGACCCATGCCAGTTCTTCATCTTTGGCCCTCAGTTTGGATTCAACGCTGCACACTTCCACCTTTAAGATCCTGTTGAAAACCTGGGCAGCTTCCAATTCCTTATTGGCAGCCTCAGCATTTTTCCTCTTTAGAGAGGCGGCGACCCTGAGAGCTTTATTTTTTGTATGGGCCTCAACTGCAGCCAGCTCCAGAATTTTTATGTTTTCTTCTCTACTGGCCAGCTCGGCCTCCATTTCAGTAAGTCGGTTATGGAGCCTCTGGGCTTGGCCACCCTCGGATAAAAGGCTCAAGAGGAGATCATTGTTCTTGGCCGCCAGATAGGTCGCATGCCGAGAAGAAATAGAAAATCAGAAATCAGACTAAGTCATGGACTCATAATGGGAATAAGGAAAGTGTGGCTACCTTGGCCATCTGGGAGCACAACAACGTAACCATATCCTCGGGAGAGAGATCTTCGTATCTCGGAATCTTCGCTGGAGGGACCGCTTCATCCAGTTCTTTGATTGCCGGCACCAGGTGAGAAGTGGCCTCCCTGATGTCCTGACCTAGGTCTTCAGCACCCAGAATCACAGCGCCCTTAAACTTTTTGGAAGAGCCCTCCGGAACTTTCTTCTCCTTCCGAGCAGCCCACTTTTTACTCAGGACATGTTCCTCCTCCATCTCCCGAGTCAGCTCGGCTTCCTCTACCCCGAACAGACGTCTTCTTTTTCTAGTAGGTTTTTGGGGGGCTGGCAGGTTGGGTGGAGACTGTTGGCGATGCCCTGGATGGGGGAGCCGGCGGGGCTACCTCTTCAGTCACCTTTTTGGCCTCGGTTGCTGGCCGTTTCCGAGAGGGCCCGGCCCCAGTATGGCCAGTTTTCTTTGTTGCACCGGTCAATTGATCAAGATATTTTGGCCTCTTCGACATTCCTGCAAAAGGCAAAGGCAAAAAAGAAGTCAGACCAAGCATCTTGGTTGTACCGACGACATAGTGGTGATAGGCCAATAAAACTTCTCCTCACAAAGGTCAGCTGTCACTCCATCAGGAGTACTATTCTTTTTATATAGTTCCCGGCACCAACTTGTATACTCATTGGAACCGAGAACTAGAGGACAGATGTTGGCGGTATTTTCAGGCCATATGATATTTAAGCAGTACGGCAGAGGTAAAAAGGTAATTCCCTTATTGGTCAAGATCATTAATGCCGACCCAACCACTAAAAGTCAACAGTAAGGGGCCGAGCACTTTATGATCGGTAACCGACCACTCCAGACCGGATGGTCGGGCATTATCAGATCGATATCAGCATTATCAGTTCAAAAGACCATTGTGACCGACCTCATGATGACCGAGAATATGGCGAGATATGCTCCAGAAGATAAGACATCCTATTTTTATGGATAAGAAGATAAGTTATCCTACTTTGATGAGGAAAAATTGATAAGTCAATGTCCTAATAGGATAAAGGGAGTGAAGGTAGTTTCGACTAAGAATTCTTATGGGAAAAGGAAAACTGTTTCTTTGCTATTATAAATAGGAGGGGAAAGCGTGCTTGTAAGAGAGAGTTGAGAAGAGAACAAAAGAAAATTAGACTTGTAAATACAAAACAGACTGAAAAGCGTATTTTGGTAATAAAACATCGTCCGTTCTGTGCCCGTGGATGTAGGTTGGATCTGATCCGCCGAACCACGTTAAATCTCTTTGTTGATTGGTGAATTTACTTATCTTTTGCCAAATTTGCTTTTGGTTTCCCATAAAGAAAATAAATTCACACTTGGAGGAGGATTATCTCGGGAGTAAAAAACCCTTATTGCCCCTGAGACCGAAATCAGCTGTCAACATATCTATTTCAAAATCAAGGTTTAAATACATCATGTTATGAGGTAAAGGTTGTTCATCAGAATTTTTTGGTATAAATTGGCTTGCATAATGACCGGTGCATTCACACGCGTATAACGCAAGCGCAAGTATCGTTCAAGTAGTATAAAAATATCGATCCCACGATGACTTAATTCCTACTGTTGTTATTAATTATGATACTATTTATTTACAGGTAGATAATTATAGGGAGAAGAGAATGATTGCTTTTGGTTGGTTGAATGTGATTTTACTAATTAAAATACTTAAAGACACAAAAGAAAATACTAAGGAAAATAAACAAAAGACTCAAGGATCAAGGGTTGTGACTCCACACAATATTATTAAAAAGATGAATTGATTCTCTTATATATGTGTAATAAATTAGTTTGCTAACATGGAACACGATGATATGCAAAAGCCTCTTCCGATGGTCAGACGCAAACACCCAGTATAACCTAATTGAACCATATGTCTATGTCAACGAAATTACCTGGATTCATTAAGATCAAGTTCCAATTATGGCTACCCACGCCCGATAGGTATATTCCTATCCTGTAAGGAAATCTATTAAAGGGTTATTTATCCTCAAGAAAGATCGTGGGCTATTGAATCTTAGGCTGAAACCTAAAATCCCTATGTCTAGCTCATTTTAAGTTTACCACATCAATCTTATTAATGGCCAATTAACAAGAAACATTAAGCTTAAGACTCAATAAACAAACTAAAGAATTACGCATAAAAGAAAATCAATTATTAAGTGTGGATATTGTGTTTCAACACTTCCCTAGAATAAAAATAAAATGTTGGGGGTTGGGAGATCCACATTTACTATTCCTAATTTAGAAATCTCCCTTATTATAATACAGAAATTATCTGTGATATTACCAACCGACCATATAGGTGGTATCCTCATTAAGTCAGATTTTAATTAAGTCCAACCAGCCATAAATGCGGTATCATTATTTGTCCATAAACCAGCCATATAGGCGGTAATTATCTGTCACCTAAAGACCGGCCATATAGGCGGTGTTACTTTATGTCAAATAAATAAAACCAGCCATTAAGGCAGTAATCCTTTTAATTTGAATTATAATTTCTATATTATAATTAAGGGAGATTAATCTAAATTAAAATAATAAAAGCTTCACCCTTCCCCAGCAGAAAAATTAACTACTAAACATAAAAGAAAAGAAATGAAGAAGAAAAGAAACTATTACTATTACTGAAAATAAAAATACATAATTTAAATTAAAAAAAATAAACAAACAAGATGCAATCCTTAAATTCCTTACAAAAACCTAAGGAAAGCATGATAATTACAAATGAAATGGCTTGGTATTTATAGAAAAACCTAAAGGCATCCACCAATTGCTCCACCGATTGCTCCACCAATTGCTCCACCAAATATGACACCAAACATGGCATCAAACATGGAACTAAACATGCAAGCATGTTTTGTGGAAGTTTGACAATTTTTATTTTTTTATTTTATATTTTGAAAATGACAATAGTAGTTACACAAAATATACTGGATTGTTTATTGATTTCGGCCATGGAAACTTCAGAATTCGAAATTATTTTGACTTTCAAAGTTTTAGATCTTCGCGTCTTCTTCAATCTTCAACTTGAATCAGCTCAATCGGATATCAGATGAAAAAGGTATGGCCAAAATATGAAACTTGCGCAAAATTGGAATTTAAGACTGCACTTCGTGACGCGTACAATAAATTTTCGTTTTTGACCTTTTTTCCTCTGAATTTCATCATTTTAGCCCCGAGTTGATTCCATTAAGTCCCAATATTATTTTTATCTGCAAAATAAATAAAAACATATCAAAACGTTCATAAAACTCGAGAAACTATACAAAATATTAAGTCAAATGAGTGGGAATTAGTGATATAAATACCACTCATCACACCCCCCAAACCTAACATTTTGCTAGTCCTCGAGCAAAACACAAAATAAAATAAAATTAAGCTAGGCCACTTTCGTAGGGATCACGATTGCATTTAGCATATGCAACAAGCCTTTAAACCCCTAGGTGTCCCTAGTGGACGAGTTATAGTCTCGTGAGGGTTTATAGCAATGATACCCACAAACATTTTACAAAAGTTAAAAATGAAGTAAAACTAATGCACACAAAAGCAAAAAGACAAGAGAAAAGAGAATAAAGAAGTTAGCGACTAATCAGGTGAACTTCTACTCCAAGTTACTAGTTGTTTTGTTTCTTTCTAAATTACCGAATAAGTAAATTCTCCGATTATATTTACCATTCCTCATATACACAACCAACAAAATATTAATCAACTCATTTTTTCCCACAACAGTCGCAAGTGTAGTTGATAAGAGAGTAATATTTTTGTCCTAAAGTTCTATCAGATTTCACACCTTTTTATATCAATGGAATAATTTTTCTGATTTTTCTGATTTTTTCTTTCTTTTTCTGATTTTATTTTTTATTTATATACAATATCTTTCATCTATGTAACGAGCTTTGGGTCGGTGGCTCCCAAACCAGTTGGCTTTAGGGCACCAGGTGTTAAGACACCCTTACGGACTTAATTACTCAGACTTCAGATATATATATTTATTCGGCAACATCTTCGATCCATGTAGTGAGCTTTGGGCCAGTGACTCCCAAACCAGTTGGCTTTAGGGCACTAGATTTTAAGATACCCTTACAGACTTAATAACTCGGATCTCATACGTTTTTTTTTACTCCATTGCCATTTATAGATGCTTCCTCCAATTAAACTAGATCACTGAATATTACAAACTTTTCAATTACAACTCATGTCTGTATGTTACTATGCATATTGATAATACCTGCCAACTGAGCATATGAAGATTCATTTTAGTCAGTTTTATAGAGAATTTACAAATTAAATAATTCAAAATGAAATAAACAAAAATTAACTTGTTTCGAAAATGGGTTGAAATACGTATCAGGAGTGGAAACTCCTTACACAGCTATCTCTCACCAATTGCACCTTTTTAGTCAAAATAAAAACACAAAAACGCAAAATTTTTTTGTAATTTTTGAAAATTTTTCAATTTTTTTGTATTTTTCGAAAAAAATTAGGACTAAAAATAAAAACAACACACAATTAAAAACAAGATACTAATCAACTAATTCCCTCCCCCAAACCTAAATGAGACATTGTCCCCAATGTCTTAGACAATAGAAGAAGAGTTGAGATGATAGTACCTGGTTAGCTGAAATAAAAAATTTACCGATTAAGATCTATGTCCAATTTACGCTTTTTACCACGATCGCTACCTGACCAGTTTAACTTGGAAAGAATGGGGTCAATTTTTGGTTCAAAGGCTATGATTAGATCAATTAATTCCTCGGCTTTGGTTGCAGTCAGGAAAATATCTTGTACTGATTTTGTGACGAACTCGTGTCTTTTGGCTTCCGTAAGAAATACAAACAAAAAATCGAAGAAATGCTCAATGTTAAGTAATCCAATGGGCTTCCAATGAATATTCAAATGTGCCCATGATGCCACTGTGAATATCTCTTCAAATATTCTGAGCCCACCTGGTAAAGCAATAAACCCATCAGCAGTATTGACCATTTCAAAGAGATGTTCAGACATACTTGATACAATGCGCTCATCTCCATTTTTTTGTCCGATTAAGTGTTCGTCCGCCAAAGATTTTGGAATGATTTCCAAAATGTGATCGCCACCTTCCTGAACAGCTTTTGAAATGCTTCCTATCAATCCAAGATTGCCACCGCCATATACTAGGTGCATATTTCTCTCTGCCATGACTCGCCCCAATTCCTTTGCAGTCTCAATGAATTCTGGTTTATTACAAAATTAGATCCACATAAAACACAAATTCGCTTGAATCTCTCTTATTTGGATGATTATCTGAATGTGTAGAAGAGAGAAATGTAGAGTTGGATTTATAGAGCCTGAAAATGGGTGAGTAATGATTGCACTAGTATTCAGCCAAATGACAATTATTAGATGAACATTAAAATAAATCGTGAAAAGTCAAAAAGTATAGATCTTGTCGGCGAAAATAAAAGAAAATAACAAAAGAAAAGCAAATCAAAGTAATAATTAAGGCAACGGAATTGTGTACGCAATACGCCACTCGTCTGGTATATAAATCCATTAGGATGCGTCTCAAGAATCCATTCCTTACTCAGCCACCACTAATGAATTAGCTCTCATCTTTGTGATTGCCGAACATGATGAGTGGTAATTATATCACTATTTCTCACTTATTTAACCTAATATTTTGTATAGTTTCTTGAGTCTTGTGAATATTTTGATGTGTTTTGTGTTATTTTGTAGATAAATAAAGTTTCTGGACATTCTGGAGGTGATTTGGACCAAAACAGTGAAAATTGGAAAAAAAAAACATTTTGATAATTTTCCGCGTCGCGACGCCTAACGTGCGCCGAACAGTGCTAACGTGCACCGGGTCCACAAATCAGAATCTGAGAAAATTTGACTTTGCTAACGTGCGCCGTGCCACGTGTCACCATCACAGCTGATCTGCTAACATGCGTCGTGCCACGTGTTAGCATCCTACAGTGTCGAAAATCGTCATCGCCACGTCATCGTCCACATCACCAGGTTGACCGAGTCAAACTTCCATGTCATCGCCACGTCATCATCAACCAATCACAGCGTGCCACGTGTCGCAATTCTATGGTGCCGACAGTCAAATTTCCACGTGTCGCCACGTCAGCATCAATCATTGACTCTCTAATCCTTATCTGACACGTGGCGGATAAGAATCTGAGCCGACCAATCAGAAGACGCCACGTGTCATAATAATTGAGCCCTAACCACCTTGCCATATGTCACCTTATCACCTTATCCAGAATCTGCAGCCGACGAACCAGAGCGTGCCACGTCACAAAACGGGTGTCGCGACGCGAGCTGGGGGTCGCGACGCCGGACCCTTACTGACCCCTATAAATAGAGCGCGAAATTCCAGTTTTAGTTGTACCATTCTCTCTCACTTCTTTGATGTAAAGAGGGAGTTTCTCTCTCTAGTTTCTTTTATTTTTTAGTTTTTAGTTTTGTAAATAATTTTAATTACGTTTTGTAATAATAGTAATTTACTTTCTTACTTTTTACAGTTTTTACTATTCACCATGAGGAGGTAACTTCCCCAGGTATGGTGAAAGGTAATTCTTTTACTGTTACTATTTAGATTAATCTCCCTTAAATATAATATATTCACTATTTAAAATTTGACTTAAAAAGGATACCGCTATATTGGTCGGTTGGTAATTCATTTTAATCTAGTTTAAACCTGACTAATCAAGGATACCGCCAGATTGATCGGTTGGTAATTAAACTTTCTTACCGCCTATATGGCAGGTTCATGGACAAATCTTTTTACCGCCTTAATGGCTGGTTGGACTTAATTTGACTTATTCAGGATACCACCTATATGGCTGGTTGGTAATGTTATCACAAGTTTATATATTATATTATGGGAGATATCTAAATTAGTAGTAGTAAAAGTAATTCCTTTTACCTTAGCATTTTATTTTATTGTAATTTATTTTTCAGTATTTACTTTACCGCATTTTTACTTTATGTCTTTTATTTTCAAGTTATTACTAGCCCTAGTTATGTGTTGTAACTAAATTAGTTATCTGGGGTTGTGATGACTTGTAATATCACCGGTTTATATATGAGTTAGATTATAGTTTGGGTAATATAAAGATTTATTTATTGAGTCTTAATCTTAATATTTTTTCATTAACTGACCATTAATAAAATTGAATTGGGGAACTTAAAATGAACTAGACATATAGATTTTAAGTTTAAGACATTAGACTCAATAGTCCACGATCTTCCTTGAGGATAGATAACCCTTTAATAGATTTCCTTACAGGATAGACATATACCTGTCGGGCGGGGGTAGCCATAATTGGAACTTAAACTTAATGAATCCAGATAATTTGGTTGACATAGACATATGGTTCAATTGGGTTAAACTGGGTATTTATGTCTGACCATCGACAGAGGCTTTCACGTAATTTAGTGTTCCAGGTTAATAAATCAATATATTACCCAACTATAAGATAATCACTTCATCTTTAAAATGATATTGGAAGAAATCACAACCCTAGATTGTTTTTAATATTGAATTTTCTTAAAATCTACTTTCGAACAATTTTATTTACTTGTTTTTAAATTTAGAATCGTCACCATTTCAAATCAATCAAACAACCTGTTAGATACTAGTAATCATTTGATTTCATAAAATTAATAGCTTAGATATTAAGTCCTCGTGGGATCGATACTTTTTATACTACTTGAACGATACGTGCGCTTGCGTTATACGTGTGTGTTTACGCCGGTCAGAACACCATTCCTTTTGTCTTAAAATTCCCCGTTTGTGCCTTTCCCTACAAAATAACACACAAAATTAGAAACTCTACAACATGTATACACAAAATATGAAAACAAAAATCACAAAAAATTGCATGGGTTGCCTCCCTGCTAGCGCTAAATTTTTCGTCTTCAGCCAGACGTGACTGAAATCCATTTGTCAAGGTGGTTTCAGCATCGTTTTGGATGTCCGATTAAAGACAATCCATGAGCGTTGCTTTTGAAAGGTCTTTTCCAACGGTAAAGTGGCAAAAAGAATTTTGTCTCATTCAGTGCTTGTGCCACCTTTTTAACCTCTGTCGCTTCAGTGGTTCCTGAAAAGAAAGAAAGAAAATCAGGAGGTCTCGTATGGTGCTTGACTTGGAATGGGAGTTCCATTCTGTCAAGCTTTTGGGCGATATTTTTAACCTGTACTCCTCAAAACAGTGATGTTCTGCCTGAATGCTCTGGATCTTCAATAGGATCAGACATTTGCTCCTCCATTTGCTTTACTTCTTGCTCCACATTTTCTTCACATATGTATTTTATGATTTCTTAATTTAGCTCTTCATCTGTCATCTGTGAAATGCATGCTTCAAAATTATCAACCTGAGGATGTAAAGAAATGTCAGATTTTAGGTCTCCATCCTCTGATCTGGGTGAAATGATTGGCTCAGGTAGATCTTCTTCAAACATTTGTGCAATGGATGCTCCAAGATCTTCATTTTGAGGATACAGAATTCCATCCTCAAGTGTTGGTGCAGTTGGTACAAACAGCTCAGCTTCATCTTCCTCGTCAGAATCTGAATAATAAAAATCATATCGAGACTTTGCCGGTTCGGGCTCTTGAACCGATACCTCTGATTCTTGATTCTGCTCATCCTCCTCCTTTGCTGAAGTGTCATCGTGAAATGCTTGGTCATCGAAGGCTTCATCTGAAAATGGTTATTGAGGTATGTAGCTCTGGTCTTCTGTTAATTGTCTGATCTGATCTGTCATTCTTTGTATGGATTCTATTTGACTCTGAACTTGTGCATCAATTTAAGCTGCCCGTTCTTTGAACCAATCTTTAAGCATGTGAAGTATCTGATCTTCCTCTGATGGTTCTGTTTCTTGATGAAAATCATAGATAGATGGTGGATAAGATGAAAGATGTGGTTATGTGAAATATATTGGTTCTTCGTACCATGAATGATTCCAATAATTTTTCCACTCTGAACGGTATATACATTGATCGCTCGGGTGGTTACCATCACATATCACACATCTCCCCATCTCGTTCTGATGAGCAAATGTAGTATTGCTTGGTTCTGACATCCAGTGATAGTCATTGGGCTGGACAACAGGCCTCAGAAAACCGGACTGTTGCTCCCATATGTGGGGTGTATCTTCTTGTAAAGCACGTAATCTCTCAATCTCCCAATATTGTTCCATTTTTCAACCACCTGAAAAAGAAAGAAATAAAAATCACAGATAAAAATAAAGAAAATTAGATACAAGTAAATTAGATAACTTCAAAATTAATAACTCAAGAAATATAAGTCCCCGGCAACGGCGCCAAAAACTTGACCGGTGCATTCACACGCGTATAACGCAAGCGCACGTATCGTTCAAGTAGTATAAAAATATCGATCCCACGATGACTTAATTCCTAATGTTGTTATTAATTATTGATACTATTTATTTACAGGTATCTAATTATAGGGAGAAGAGAATGATTGCTTTTGGTTGGTTGAATGTGGTTTTACTAATTAAAATACTTAAAGACACAAAAGAAATACTAAGGAAAATAAACAAAAGACTCAAGGATCTAGGGTTGTGACTCCACACAATATTATTAAAAAGATGAATTGATTCTCTTATATATGTGTAATAAATTAGTTTGCTAACCTGGAACACGATGATATGCAAAAGCCTCATCTGATGGTTAGACGCAAACACCCAGTATAACCTAATTGAACCATATGTATATGTCAACCAAATTACCTGGATTCATTAAGATCAAGTTCCGATTATGGCTACCCACGCCCGACAGGTATATTCCTATCCTGTAAGGAAATCTATTAAAGGGTTATCTATCCTCAAGGAAGATCGTAGGCTATTGAATCCTTGGCTGAAACCTAAAATTCCTATGTCTAGTTCATTTTAAGTTTACCACATCAATATTATTAATGACCAATTAACAAGAAACATTAAGCTTAAGACTCAATAAACAAACTAAAGAATTACGCATAAAAAGAAAATCAATTATTAAGTGTGGATATTGTGTTTCATCACTTCTCTAGAATAAAAATAAAATGCTGGGGGTTGGGGGATCCACCTTTACTATTCCTAATTTTGAAATCTCTCTTATTATAATACATAGATTATCCATGATATTACCAACCGACCATATAGGTGGTATCCTCATTAAGTCAGATTTTAATTAAGTCCAACCAGCCATAAAGGCGGTATCATTATTTGTCCATAAATCAGCCATATAGGCGGTAATTATCTGTCACCTAAAGACCGGCCATATAGGCGGTGTTACTTTATGTCAAATAAATAAAACCAGCCATTAAGGCGGTAATCCTTTTAATTTGAATTATAATTTCTATATTATAATTAAAGGAGATTAATCTAAATTAAAATAATAAAAGCTTCACCCTTCCCCAGCAGAAAAATTAACTACTAAACATAAAAGAAAAGAAAGGAAGAAGAAAAGAAACTACTACTATTACTGAAAATAAAAATATATAATTTAAATTACAAAAAATAAGCAAACAAGATGCAATCCTTAAATTCCTTACAAAAACCTAAGGAAAGCATGAGAATTACAAATGAAATGGCTTGATATTTATAGAAAAACCTAAAGGCTTCCACCAATTTCTCCACCAATTGCTCACCAAACATGGCATCAAACATGGCACCAAACATGCAAGCATGTTTGGTGGAAGTTTGACAATTTTTTTTTTATTTTATATTTTGAAAATGACTATAGTAGTTACACAAAATATACTGGATTGTTCATTGATTTCGGCAATGGAAACTTCAGAATTAGAAATTATTTTGACTTTCAAAGTTGTAGATCTTCGAGTCTTCTTCAATCTGCAACTTGAATCAGCTCAATCGGATATCAGATGAAAACGTTATGGCCAAAATATGAAACTTGCGCAAAATTAGAATTTAGGACTGCACTTCGTGACGCGTACAGTAAATTTTCGTTTTTGACATTTTTTCCTCCGAATTTTATCATTTTAGCCCCGAGTTGATTCCATTAAGTCCCAATATTATTTTTATCTTCAAAATAAACAAAAACATATCAAAACGTTCATAAAACTCGAGAAACTATACAAAATATTAAGTCAAATGAGTCGGAATTAGTGATATAAATACCACTCATCACATAACTTTCTCCTTTTAAATTTTTATTAGTTCTAACCATACCAGGTATTGCATGTTGATTTATTGATCCTCTAGCTCTTTTAGGGTTTCTAGAGGTACTCGCTCCTGGATCTTCATACCTTTCGGTTTTAATTTTTGTTAGACCTCCGATGTGACCAACTGGTTCATCTACATAAACTTTAGGTTCTAGTTCAAGTTCTTGTAAATCAAAAATTAATTCTTCAATTTGACTCTCCATCTGATTTCTCAGGAATTAATAATCATTTTTTTCCTTTTTATCCTTTTTTAAGGAAAGGTTTTATTTTTTAACCTATTTATTTCTTCTAGTTCTATTTTTATTTTAGGTAATTGGGTGTTATATACCTATTCATCAAAGCTTCCTTTTTGATAGTTTATATTTTCGATAATGAACGGTTCCTCATTTCTTACCTTAACTAAAACTTTATGTCCTTTTGAGGATTTATGTTTATTGTTCATTTCTCTTTCACAACATTTATGGTTAGTTCTATGTCAATGAGTCTTTTTCTAATTCTTCTAGTTTTTGAAGAATCTTATCAATCATTTGATTTATTTGTTCAATTACATTACTCATGTAGCTTGTCATTTTAACTTCATTGGTACGTAGAGTTGTTTTACCCAAGTACAGACCATATATTACTGTCATTCGAGTTCAACTATGGATTTTACGCTGAGTTTCCATTCTATATACCTTTTGAAATTAATCAACATCTAATTTATGTCCTGGGTTTACAGCTTCTTTTAAATTATGAATATCTTTTCTTAGTTTTTTTATTTATTTCATATAAAAAATGAGCTGTTTTTTAGGCTCCAATTTCCTTTTTATTTATATGTTTATAATTTTATCAATTTTTTCTTCTATATAATTGTTTAAACAGTTGATAATTGTATCTTTATTATGTTTATCTAATTTATCCATTTTTCGGTTTTTTATTTGAACTAGAAAGTTTTTCATCTTGTTTTCTTTTAATAGTGTTGTACCCAAATGCTTAATTAGTTGTTGCTCTAAGTATACGTTTTATCATGTTTATCTTTATTTTTGTTTCATAATCATATTCTTTTGATTCAAGATGTTCTTTTAACATCATGAGTTGACCTTCGTAATATCAAAGATCAAAACAATTTTCAATTTTCAGTTCATTCAAACTTAATTTTTTATTTTATTTTATCTTGTTTACTTAAATATGCATCTGGTGATTGATTCATTTTATGCCTTTTGTCTTATTTACTGAACTTGATATGGTAAATACTAGTCTTTCTTGCTCATTTGCTTTTAACATATTATCAATCATCACTATTTTTAATCTGTTTCCTATATTTTCAGGTTTTGAATTTTTTTATTTTTAAAAACCCTAAGTTTTTTATTTAAATTCTCTAAATCTTTGACATCATTGATTTCTAGATTTTCTAGTCCTTTAAAGAAAGTATACATATCTCTTTTCATACTTAATCACATTGTATTTCATCCAATATACTAGCTTCTTGAATTTGACGCTGACTAGCTATTAATTGATTAACTTGATTACGTGTTAATCTTACTTTATTTCCTACAGGATCTATAAATCCTGAAATTGTTTCGTCTTCTTGTTCATCATCACTTAGTGTGTGAAGTATATGAACAGTGTGAATAGTATTTTCATCTGTATAAGGCTCTGATACCAATCTTGACTAGGGGTTTATTATAGTGGACATGAAATAGTAGTTGTGTCAATAATATTACAAGGTCAAGAAATAGGAGTACCCTACTATATAGATAGTGAAATGGATGGAGAAACGTATCACGTTCTTCTAGAAAATTCGTTCTCAGAATCTATTGAAGAATATAAAATAATCAAAGAAGGTTTTGAGTTCACTGATGATGGAGAAATTATATTATGCTCTAAAGTTAGGGAATAATGCCAAATGAAATAAAACTTCATATATATGTATATATCCAAATAGGATTTATAGACAATAATGTCACAACATGTGCACTCCTAGATACATGATCAGAGATTAAATTAATCAAATCTTTCATTTGGAAAGGATGGAATAATATGGAGAAATCCATGACAATACTAGGAATCACTGGAAATTCCAGTATAGAAAAATACTTTTATAATCTACCAATACTCTTAGGTAGTAAAATCATTAAAATCAAGCATGTATACGCTTATGATAATTTAGAAGTAGATGTACTTTTTTGAAATGATTTCATTAAATAGTTTTCCTAATACGGACAAACGTTGTATATGATCACTCTTAAAACACCATGTGGTCATCTAGTAAAATTTCCTAGAGAATTTAAACCATTTAGAGTTCAACCAGCCCAGCGTGGTGATGAATTAATATGGATTAAATTAGAAATTAAAACTCTAAGTTACAAGTGTAAACAAACTAAGAAGCAAATAAATTATTTGGAAGAATCACATCTATAAATAGAAGATGAAAAAAAGGCAATAACTGAAAATTATGGAGAAAATCCAATAGAAAAATGAGATATTCAAAAGGAATATGCCGAGATCAAATTAATTGATCCTACCACAATAATCAGGGTAAAACTAGTGATTTATAACAAAGAAGATAAAGATGAATTCAATAAACAAATAAATGAACTATTGGAGCTTAAATTAATAAAGCCCTGTAAAAGCCCACACAACAGCCTAGCCTTTATGGTTAGGAATCATGCTGAAATAAAAAGAGGGAAGGCTCGTATGGTCATCAACTATAAGGAATTAAATAAATCAACTCAATTTGATGGATATTTTATACCAAACAAAAATGTATTAATCAACCTGGCTAAAGGAAAAAATTATTATTCGAAATTTGACTGTAACTCAGGCTTTTGGCAAATAAAATTAAAAAAAAAAATATGTTCCATTAATGGCATTTAGTACACTTAATGGTCATTACGAATGATTAGTGATGCCCTTTGTGTTAAAAAAATACACCACAAATTTATCAAAGGAAAATGGATAAAATTTTCTGTAAAGATAATGATCATATGTTAGTATATGTGGATGATATTCTCATCTGTTCAAAAACATATGAAGATCATATTAAACACTTAAAAGAATTCTCTATGATTTGTAGAAAAATAGTAATTTTGTCTCAAAGGAAAGCAGAAATTAAAAGAAGTGAATTAGATTTTTTAGGTTTAACCATAAGTTCAAATGAAATTAAACTTCAACCCCATACCTCGAAAAAGATTAAAGAATTTTCTGATATTTTATCAGATAGAAAGATGATACAAATTTTTTTAGGATGTTTAAACTATTCAGAAAGCTTTATTCCAAATTTGGCAAGAACGTGCAATTCTTCAAAAGTTATTAAGGAAAAATAATACAAAAGGATTGACTGTATAACATATAGAAACGGTTAAAAAAACTCAAAAGAAGAATTTAAAAATTTACCAAAATTAAAGTACCGGATGAATCTGATAATCTAATTGTGCAAACAGATGCGTCCGATTTATATTGGGCAACACTATTAAAAACAGACATCGGTGAAATATGCCGATATTCTAGTGGAATTTTTAACTCATCTGAGATAAATTATTCAACTAATGAAAAGGTATTACTTGCTATAGTTCGAGGAATAATGAAATTCACATTATTCCTTTTACCAAAAAGGTTTACTGTTGAAACTCACAATACACAAGTTAAAGGTCTAATTTTCATAAATGACCACAAGAACCTTAATATATAATATTACAAAGATGGCAAGTCATATTAAGTTTTTATAATATTAATATTGTTCATATTAAAGGATCTGATAATTTTTTGGCAGATCATTTGATTAAACATCCAGAACATGGATAAAAACTTGGTTAAACAGATCAATGGCATCTTGGAAAAACTGATCAAGTTACAAGAAAGACAGAGTCTTATTGAACAAGAATTCAAAATTTTTAAAGGAAGAGTCTTTAACGAAGTTGAAGGATTCTAGAAGAAATTATCATCAGTTAATAATGAGCTATTTGAAGCTGTAGACAATTATGCAGAAGATTTCCAATCTTTTGTTGATGAATTCTGAAGTCCACAAGGAATACCAGTTCTAGCTGGATATTCACAAGATCCTTACGAGGATGTTCAAGAAAGTTTGTAGACACGGGCAAATGTACAGTCTCAACGGAAAAATCAAGTCATATATATTTAAGGCAACTTGCATCCACAAGCAACTATAAATGAACAACAGCGCTCACAGTCTGTGCCACCTTTAAGTGTGAAAGAAAGCTTAAACGGGGAAATATCCCTAAAATCAGACTATGTCACAAGGCCAAAAACTTTAGTGATAGGTGAATGAAACAGCCAAAATGAAATTGATAAACTAAAAAGTTTTCAAAAAAGAAAAATAGTTTCTTTTTCAATTGAAAAACCCCTTGCTCCATGGGAAAAGAAGTATTTTGATTTTGCAAAACTCATTTATGTACTTAAACAAGGAGAAGCCTTTTTCCGTTTACAAGATAAACAAAGCATCTACCCAATGATTACTTGTGTTTATAACAGTTCTCCAATTTTTGTCAAAAGATTGATGGAATATGGATTTTTAGATAGACTTTATCCTTCAAATGATTTGAATGAAATTAAAGAACTACTAAGAGATTTCCAAAACGCTATCAGGGAATTCTCTGATGTTGAAAACATTTATTTAAGATTTTATTCAATCAGTCCAGAATTTGATGGACAAATAATTTATGAAGTATTTCATTTAATTACCATAGGATACGTAACCAATGTTTCCCTAAGAGCTTCTGATTTTGAGTATAAGATTCCTTATTTCAACAAAGATGGATGCATTATAGAAGAGCTCTCGGAATTAAGGTCATTGGAAACCTATTACGAGAATTCTATGAAAAGGGTTATCAAACCTATCAACAAGGCCAAAAGTGGATGATAATCATGCCCTATGAGATGGAAACAAGTGCAGGTATATAGAAAAAATAATGATAGAAATCAACACAGACCGATGGCCCAGCTGTCCGGAAATTGTGATAGAAGATTGTAGACTACTCAAACATCAACATCATCAACAGTTTGTGGAGAGAAAAAACTGAAAAGATGTAGACCAGGCCACGAGAAGCTGTCTCCAAAATGTAGAAGAAAAGTTGATTAAAGGTGAGAAAACACCATTAAAAGCGTCGGCACCACAAAAAAGAGACGCGTGTAAAGAAAAATCTTTTGATCTGTCGGCACCACAGATGGAAGACAAGTGGCAATCACTTTATGAAAGCCTTATCCTCATAAGGCTATAAAAGAAGCAAAAATAAAGAAGAAAAGAAGAGGTTTTTTTTTTTTGGAAGAGTTTTACTTCGCATGTTTAGAGGCGATTTTCCTTCTGAAAAAAGATGAGTGTAATATAAAAAATGTTCTAAGTAAACTCTAGGGAGTACTGAACTTCCTGTAAATTTTTTTATTCATATTTATGTAAAATTTTGTCATATAAATAAAAGTAATCTTTTCGTACTCAAAATTCTTGCTAAGAGTTATTCTAAAACCAGACACCATGTTGTATAAAGTGAGTCACCGTGCCAAATAGGACTGAGGACGTAGAGGTATGG
Organism: Zanthoxylum bungeanum; assembly: GCA_019454045.1. NCBI lineage: Eukaryota > Viridiplantae > Streptophyta > Magnoliopsida > Sapindales > Rutaceae > Zanthoxylum > Zanthoxylum bungeanum. The sequence goes on from SKCR01044035.1 coordinate 29,609, forward strand.
AAGCCGTTAGACGTTGTCTACTGTGTGGCATACAGACTAAGGTTATTACAGATAGGTGAATGGTAGCAGAGTGCTCATAACAAGGAAGATGAGGTAAGACCAAGAGATTATTTTTATACACTATGATATTATTTTACAATAATATGATTCTATTGATTTAAGCGAAAATTCAGGAAACCTAAATTTTCAAATATGATAATTGTTTGTTTGCAAGTTAATATTTCTGGTATACTGATGATGAAAATGAAGATTGATTTAAATATTTTATATGAAAAATTAAAACATGATTATTATTTATTTTAGAAAAAGTAATCCCATCCAATAAAATAAACCCCCCGTCAAGATTGGTATTAAAGCCTGATATAGATGAAAATGCTATTCACACTGTTCATGGACTTCACACACTAAATGATGATGAACAAGAAGAAGAAACGGTTCCAGGATTTGTAGATCCTGTAGGAAATAAAGTAAGATTTGTTAGGGTTGGTGCTCAGAGTGCCAATCCGGATCGTATTTATGTCCGATTCATAAATACGAGCAATTATTTTTTCCATAAAATTACTAATTTAATGGTAGCACCCTTGTCTTTTATACACTTATTCGATCTAATTACGATTAGATATCTGATTACGATTAGATCGAAACTGAATTTGGTTCAGTGATACATGTATATTAGACAAAGACCATAGGATTTACAATATTATGCGCAGTTACAATGTAGTTTGTAATTGACATTGGGAAGCACACTATTAGATGTATATCCTTAAATAAAGTTTCTGATCAAGATTTACTAACACGGGTCGGTTAGTAAAATCCGTTGAGACCAGTACATATCATATATCGTGACTTGGTCCGATGGTTAATCCCAATGAACCATGAGTCTCGGGAGACTCGTATAGACATGTAGGTGTTTATTTGATAAGACACTGAACGACTAACTGAAGATTTCCTAATAGATGTTACACCAACGTCAATAGAAATCTTCACAAGTTGAGCGAGCATAGTGGTCATTCGACTTGAGATACCACAGTGGGATATATGAGTTATCCTCCACACTTTGATGGCAGTCACGTCACCGATCTATTCATTATCAGACCTCCGTCTGTTCGTTGGGTGTGGACTGATGCTCATGATATCCAGTGCGTATCAAGATAGTATCTGTTAGTCCTGTGTACAGGGCATAAACATCCTCACGTGTTCACGATCTAGTAAATCCATGGCCGTGGTATAACGTCGGAAATCAGTTTCGAGTGTTGTTTACAGATCGTAAATTGAAAGTCAATTGTATTATACCGAACAAATTTGACATTTTCATCTATATCCCAGGTATAATACAGATAGCCTGTGACGGAGGGATTATACGTATGCAATGACCTCGGCTTGCATAGTTTAGCGAGATTATCTGCGGTCGTCATAATTCATGAGTGGGTGGATTATGGACACGAAATTGGATTTCGTGACGGATAAACCTAAACTTAGAGAGTCCCACAATATGAAGTGTACTCGTTGAGCACTTGGACAACGTGATATGAATAATACGGATTATTCATTATACTTCACCGGATTAAATGATTTAATTCGGATCGTTTAATCGGTTAAACGATAACACATATTTTAGGGGATTTTGTCCGATAATAATTATTATGTATTTGTATTTGATACATAATATGATTAGATACACATTAATTAATCGTCAAATGAGATTTTGACACATGCCATAAATATATGTATTTGTTATTTATTGTAAATAAAAATACATATATAATAATAATTATATTAATTAATTATTTAGATATTTAATTGTTAAATATTTAAATGATTAATTAATTAAACTTTTTCCATAAATGTTATGGAATTTGTCCAATTTACTTGGCATGATTTAAATTAAACTTTATTTGTCCAATTTTAATTCGGTTAAATTTCCAAAATCCCAAATTTACCCCTCAAAAGTCGGTTTCTTTATTTTTTAAAGTAAAAAAATTTTATCTTCTTCATAATTCCATCACCATGGCCGAAAACTTGAGAGAAGAAAGCCCTAAAATTGGTTTGATGAAACCATGAAGAAAAACAAAGGAAAATTCAAGAAAAGCTTAGCAAATTCAAGAGATTAAAAGGTAATCCTTAATCCCTAAGCTTAGAAATTTAGTTTCTTATTTTCTTGAACTACTAGAAATGTTCTAGGGTTCCTTTGTTTGTGAAGATGTGGGGTTTTTGGTTATGGTGGATGAATTGGAAGGAGGTGAAGCATGTGTGAAGTATATTGGATGGAATTATTGTAATTAGTATCCAAATTAGTCATTTGATGACATGTTGTCATTCTAGAGTATTATGAACACTCTTGTAATGCCTAAAATTGTTCTTTGGTGGTTCACGTGAGGTGACTTTGGTTGGTGTTATGATTAATTAGATTAATCTTGAAAATTTGGATTTAAAGCATGAAAATTGTTAGATTTTGGTTCTGGATCAAATTTGATGAAACTGTAAATTTTGTGATGAATTTCATGTCATATGAATGTAGTGGATGTGTTTTGGGAGTTGGAACAATTGCCGGAAAGTGTTTTGGAGTTGAAATAAGTGAAAACGGCCAAAAATGACGTTACCGGGTGACGACTGTCCAAACAGTGAGTTCGTCACTGTTCGGGCAGCCCATGAACTGCCCTAACACTATTGGGGCTGCCCTGGACAATCCCTATAAGTGTCGGGTTGTCCGTTCGGTAAAAAATGTGTTTTCGTCATTTTGCTGAAAAACGTTTTTCGTAAAAATTTTGCGACGTTTCATATATATTTATGTCGTTATTTGATATCGAATAAATAAGTTTAGGTGAAATATGAAAAAATTATTCATATTAGATATTGAATAATTTATTCGGTAATTTGAAAAAGTTTTAAATTACGATTTCGCCCGAACCGCGCTTCCGCTGCGCCCATCGCCCGAAACCCCAACAAGATTAACATGTAATCAAATTAATCAATTAATAGCTAGTCAGCATAAAATTCAAGAAGGTAGTATATTGGATGAAATAAAATCAAATTAAGTATGAAAAAAGATCTGTATACTTTCCTTAAAGGATTAGAAAATCTAGAAATCAATGATGTCAAAGATTTAAATAAAAAACTTAGGGTTTTAAAAATAAAATAAATTCAAAATCTGAAAATATAGGAAACCGATTAAAAATAGTGATGATTGATAATATGTTAAAAACAAATGAGCAAGAAAGACTTGTATTTACCATATCAGGTAAAGTAAATAAGACCAGGTAAAGTAAATAAGACAAAAGGCATAAAATGAATCAATCACCAGATGCATATTTAAGTAAACAAGATAAAATAAAAAAATTTGTTAAAAGTTTGAATGAACTTAAAATTGAAAATTATTTTGATCTTTTATCTTATGAAGATCAACTCATGATGTTAAAAGAATATCTTGAATCAAAAGAATATGATTATGAAACAAAAATAAAGGTAAACATGATAAATGGTATACTTAGAGCAACAACTAATGAAGCATTCTGGTACAACATTATTAAAACAAAACAAGATGAAAAACTTTCAAGTTCAAACAAAATAAAGATACAATTATCAGCTGTGTAAATAATTACATAGAAGAAAAAATTGATAAAAATTATAAACATATAAATAAAAAGGAAATTGGAGCCTCAAAAACAGCTCCCTTTTTATATAAAATAAATAAATAACTAAGAAAAGATATTCATAATTTAAAAGAAGCTGTAAACCCAGGATATAAATTAGATGTTGATCGGTATATAAGATGGAAACCAGACGTAAATTCCATAGCTGAACTCGAATGAGCAGTAATATGGTCTGTACTTGGGTAAAACAACTCCACGTACCAATGAAGTTAAAATGACAAGCTACATGAGTAATGTAATTGAACAAATAAATCAAAAGGTTGACATTCTTCAAAACCTAGAAGAATTAGAAAAAAGACTCATTGACATAGAACTAACCACAAATGTTGTTGAAAGAGAAATGAAAAATAAACAAAAATCCTCAAAAGGACATAAAGTTTTAGTTAAGACAAGAAATGAGGAACCTCTCATTGTCCAAAATATAAGCTATCAAAAGGGAAGCTTTGATGAATGGGTATATAACACCCAATTATCCAAAATAAAAATAGAACTAGAAGAAATAAATAGGTTAAGAAAAGAAAACCTTTCCTTAAAAAAGGATAAAAAGGAAAAATAATGATTATTAATTCTTGAGAAATCAGATGGAAAGTCAAATTGAAGAATTAATTTTTAATTTAGAAGAACTTGAACTAGAACCTAAGGTTTATGTAGATGAACCAGTTGGTCACACCGGAGGTCCAATAGAAATTTAAACCGAAATGTATGAAGATCCAGGAACGAGTACCTCTAGAAACCCTAAAAGAGCTAGAGGATCAATAAATCAACAGGCAATGCCTGGTATGGTTAGAACTAATAAAAATTTAAAAAGAGAAAGTTGGGTAAGCCAATTTATACCAAAAAATTCCGATGAACCTATACCTCCTAACGGGATGTATTTAAACCTTGATTGTGAAATATATACAAAAGAAGCATTAACACAATGGGCAAAGTCAATGGAATATTTTTTCTTATTCTTTGCAAATGAAGAAGAAAATGAAACAAAATATGATATGTTGTTCTTTTTTTAGAGGAAATGTTAAAAATTGGTGGTATGGAATAATTAATGCCACAAAAAACATTATGAATACTTTACGAGTAATGAATAGTTAGAACATATAAAAGATTTATACTTTATGAAATTACCAACTCCATGGGACAGTTATTTCATGGAACATTACAATTAAGGTGATATGATCAAACTTATATATAAATTATTACAATTATATTATAGCTCAAAAAAATTAAAAAATAATTTACATCATATATATATATATATATATCAAAAATTTGGATCCAATGTTTTGTTGCTATGTCTTAAGTTTTTATAATATCCTACCATGAGTCCATGAATAGTAATAAATAATTAAAATTTAGTTATATATAAATTTTTACTAATTTTTTATTGATCATAAATTATAAAAAAAATTAATAAAAATTCAGTTCATTATGAATTCAAGTCCAAATATCAAAAAATAGACCTGATTCATTGGATTGATAATTACTGATTTCATTAATAGAAACTTGCAAACTATTACGTCATACAAGTTTGAAATTTTCATATTCTATAACGAAGAAATTTTCTTGAAGCGTCAGTCACTGGCACAATTACAATCCCAAGTAGGTGAAATTTATCTGGTTTACACTAACGTAATTAATAATTATTTTTGTATTTAGTTTATTGTAAATTATATGCTCTAATTAATTTATTTATTTCACATGCAAAATGAGATTTGAATTAATATTACACTTTCATTAATCTCCTGCTTGTGAAAGAGATCAATTGCAAAACAATAATTGTCGGTTTTCGTGCATCAATCATACAATACAATAACCCATAATTTAAAACCACGTCATTTTGAATTTTACCTATTGGAAATCAATTCGCACATCATTTTCGGACAAAATGATGATTAGAGGTGTATAAATTTTCGGGTAAACCAGAGACCCGACCCGCAGGTTTTAAAAAAATTAATATTTTTTCAGGTTATCCTGACCCGGCCTGATATTTGCAGGTTGGGACATGGATTTGATATTAAAACCCGACCCGATATTATAAGATTTTTATTATTTTTCTAAAAATTAATATTTTTTAAAATTCTTACTATTATTTCATTTGTTTATTATTTTTGTGGTCTTGAAATTTTATATATATGATAATTTTCAGGACATATAATAAGTAATATTTATATTTCAAAATAATTAATACATTAAATTTTTTTTTTTTTTTTTACCGACCTGATCCGATCGGATTTTACATCTCAAAATTTAAAAACGTGATCCGACTTGTGAACATCCCTAATGCTGATCATACAAAACCACCTTCTTGCATGCAAATAAAGCATCCCCCACATCCTCAAATAATACCCCATCTACATCTTATGCACAGTGGAACCTCCACCACCTTTGGAGCATATAGATTGTCTCTTGTAGGAGGAAGGCCTGAAAAAGCCTTCAAAGAAGTATTCTGACTTGAGGGACTTTCATTTGCCATAACAACGACTATCACCCAGCCGCACTTTCCCTATAAATCCCAACCCAACAACTTGATTTAACAGTCATAATCAAGGACGCTCCTGAGTTGCCTTAAATTTTATATAGTCATAGACGAGTCATATTAGATATTAAAAATTGAATTTTTGTTGAATTCGAGAACCCTAATTTTAAGTAAAATGTGGGGATTCCAATTGACCGCTTGTATCGATTCTCCACATGATCACCTCTTGCTATAATGAAATATCCTCACACCGCTCTTTAGGCAAACGTATTTGACGTATCAGTTATCACTGATGAGCGGTAATATATAGATATTTACCACTCCTCTATCTTAATGTTTTATGTGTATTTCGAGTTTTATGAGCGTTTTGATGTGTTTCATTTGTGTTTGGTAAGTAAAAATCATATCAATACTTAAACGAATTCAACTATGGATGAAACGACAAAATTAGAGCTGATTTGAGCCATATTTCAAAGTCAAAACGCGCGTCCTGACACTGAAAATACATCGCGACGCGCGATAGAAGAAAAATCAGGTAGAGCATCAACGAACTGGGCACGTTGCGATGCCTATGAAGACATGTCGTGACGCGCCAAACAAAAGCAATCAAGTCGCGACTCGCAGACACGCGTCGCGACATGAAAGATCCAATCTCAGTTCACCCAGAATTCGATTTTTGAGTAGGAAAGACCCCCGGACCTCCTATATAAGTACAAGTTTATCCCAAAACTTAAAAGGAAGCCTCATAACACAATTTTAGAGTCTCAGCATAGAAGAAAGCCTAGAGCAATGCAAGGACGAGTGTTTTTAACTGGTGTTAGAGATTGAAAGTGAGATTGCAAACGAGAGTTCTATCTTCCATATTCTATCTAGTTTATCTTCTATAAGTCATTGTTTTTGTCAATAATGATTAGCATGTGTGGTTATGAATATTATGAGTAGCTAAATCATTAATCTGGAGTTGTAATGGATCTTAAACACAGTATTTAATGAAGTTGCATATGTTTATTCTTTTGGGCTTGTTATTATTATTTATTATTCTATGTGCTTGATACTTATTTTATTATTTGGCCAACAATAGACAATCTGTGGGTTGGTGCTCAGAGCGCCAATCCGGACCGTATTTATGTATGATTCATGAATACGAACATCCCCTTTTCCCATAATATCACTTACTTTATGGTTGCACCTCTTGTTCTTATATACGTATTCGATCTGATTACGATTAGATTGAAACTAAATGTGGTTTAGTGATATGTATATATTAGACAAGGCCCGATATATATAATGCAGTACACAGTTACAAAGTTAGTTTGTAATTAGCATTGGGAAGTGTCACTGCTATATGAATAGTTATCAAACATAGTTCCTGGTCAAGATTGCTAACATGGGTCGGTTAGTCAAATCCGTTGAGACTAGTACATGTCGTATATCGAGACTTGGTCTGATGGTTTATCCCAATGAACCATGAGTCTATGGAGACTCGTATAGACGTGTAGGTGTTTATATAGTGTATAAACACTGAACGGCTCACCGAGATTCTTAATGGATGGTACAACCAACGTCAATAAGAATCTTCTCGGGTTGAGTAGCATAGTGGTCCTTCGACTTGAGACACCACTGTGGATGTATGAGACATCCTCCACACTTAGATGGCAGTCACGTCACCGATCTATTTAGATCAGACTCCGCCTGTTCGTTGGGTGGTGGACCGATCCTCAGGATATCCTGTGTGTGTCAAGATAGGATCCGTCAGTTCTGTGTACAGAGCATAGGTAGTCCATATATAATTAGTCTGTTGTTAAATCTGTGGCCACAGTATAACTTCGGAAGTAAGTTCCGATTGTTATTTAGAGATTGCTAATGAATACGACGACGGGATAATACCTATAGAGATTTGAAGTTTACATCTATATCTCTGGGATTATACGGATACCTGTGACGGAGAGATTATACGTATGCAATGACCTCGACCTGTATGATTCAGCTAGTTTATCTGTGATCGTCATAATCTACGGGTGGATAGATTATAGACACGAAATTGGATTTCGGTGACGGATATACCTGAATCTAGAGAGTCTCAATAATGAAACATACTCGTAGAGCACTAGAGCAACATTTATGAATAATGATGATTATTTATAAATCGTTTAATCGTTAAACGAAAAATACATGCGAACGGGTCGAACCGTCATTTCCTAATTAATGTGTATTTGTATTTAATATATGATATTATTAAATACACATTAATAAATAGTCAATAAAGGTATTTGACATATATCATCAATATATGTATTTGAGATATTTAAAGTAAATATAAAATACAATTTGATATATTTGTAATTAATTAATTATTTAATTGTTAAATGATTAATATAATTAAAATATAAAATATCACAAAATGATAAAGTTAGGAAGTGATTATAAGTTGCAATTGTTGACTTACATTAAAGGAAAAGGTTGTCAAATTGATTTTGACTTCTTAAGATATTTGTTCAAAATTGTTTGAAAAATAAATATCTTTTTCCTTTATTTTCTATTAAATTCGGCCATGACCTTAGAATATAAGAGTTATATTTCTCTTGGTTTCCTTTGTTGACTTTGTATTATATCTTTAAAGTGTTTTTAGATATTTATTAAAGTTGATAAGATAAAAGGTGAAATGAAATTGAAATTATTATTCTTGCATTTGGCTTGGCCAATTTCGGCCAAGGCTAAAAGTGTAGCAAGTATTTATAGTTTTCATTTCATTTTTATTTGTTAACCTAATTCACTTTGACATAAACTCCATTAAAGAAAAACCAGGAAGCAAGTGAAGAAGAAAAGGAAAACTAAAGAAAAGCTTGGATTTAATAAGTTTTTCCAACTTACTATTAGATAAGAAATTGTTCCTTATGATCTAGGCTATAACATATGATGTTCTTAAGTTATTCCTTTATTTATTCTTTGTGTTTTTGATGGATAAAAGTTTGGTGAAAGTGTTGAGCATGTATAATGGAGAAAGCTTGTGACTAGTGTAGTTATAAGTATTCTTTTATGGTTTGGAAACCTTGTTGCTAATCTAGAGTTGTTGACCCACTCTTAGATGACCTAGATTTGATCTTTAGTTGTTTCATTGTGTTGAGACTTTGATTGGATGGAAGAAACATGATTGAAGTATTGGATTTAACCAATTTGGTCTAATTTGTCCATTTGAAGAAATTGAAAAATTAGGGTTCTTGACCAATTCCAAATTTGGGGATTTTCATATATGTTGTGTATTTGGATGTGTATATGATGCATATAAAGTTTCATGTTGATTAGATTACATCTTGATGTGTTTTGAAGCATGAAATGACAAAGTGCACAAAAGGCACACCTTGGAGGTGCATTCGGCCTTGATGAAGAAAATGGGATCTTTGGTGATTTTGGTGTTTTGATATTTTGAACATGCTAAGTTCATCTTAGAAATGATTTAGAATCATTCAAAATTGATTAGATCAATTTCGGACTAAAATGGACAAAATACCAATGTAAGGGCATTTCGGTAAATTCACTTGAATATGATTCATTTGAATTTTATTTCATAATTTGATTATTGGAATATTAAATAAATATGTTTATTTAATTAATTTGAGAAAAATTTTTGAAATCGGAAAATTTGATTTTCCACCGCTTCCGCTGCGTTACCGGATTTAGCCCCTAAAAACCCCTACAAAATGGTATCAGAGCGAGTCTGATTCTAGGCCTCCATAAATGATTAGCTTTTTTATTCATGTTTAATCATGTTTTCTTGAGTTTATACATGCATGTTATAATCTAATTTGATTAGATTTAGGGTGTATGACACTTAATGGAATATCTCCTCTTAAAGGTTTTAAAGTAACTAGTATTTGAAATACTTGTTTCTTGGTCTGTCTTGTCAATACGGTTTATAAATATCTTTTCGTTGATGTTGTGATATTTTTATATCGTACCGCAAGTGTACGGTGTCAAGTTTTAGTATGAATGAGTTTAGAGTGTCGAACCCACAGGGATTGCGTTAACTCGCATTAAGTACTACAATTGATAATCCTAACTTTATTTAGAAAACATTAATAAAGATTTTATAAATAAATAAATATAAAAATAATTATATAGGAGGAACTAATACGATAGAAATTCTGGATCCTGATTTCACCTAGCTGTCACCTATATATTTGTTATGCCAATTAATATTTGTCCAGTTATATTGTTTATAAGTCAAGATTCCTCAAATATCCACTTCCTCTCTCGAGCATAAGGGAAAATATCATCCACTACAGACTTCGATATCTCTATAAAAATCCAATAGTTAACAACTCATTACGCTTTGTGATTCTATATTAACGACTTCAAAGGATTACAGATTCTCTCGAACTCTATAAAATCCTAGGTTATATTCTCTAGATCTATTCAAAATCCCATCTCTCGAGTGATAGATTCTAAACATTCATCATCTCAAATTGTGGCCAGCAATCAAGAAGCATTAAACTCAAAAGAATATAAATAAATTTATAAAACTTCATAACAAAATTGATAAACGAAATACAAGGTTCAAGCATCAATTACATCATTCTCCAGAATTAAGGAGTAAATTCATGACAAAAGATAAAACAATAAATAATCAAGCCACGAATCTAATGGAAATCATTAGAGTTTTAAGAAAGAAATAAGAAGAAAACCCGAATTGAATCTCTTCCTTTTCGGATGTCACAGCCTTAGTCTCCTCTTGTCGCTCTTCAATCCTCTCCTGGATCTCTAAAAATATGTGTTTCTGTGTTTTGTGCTCTGTATTAGCCTCCCATTGAGTGTTGGATGTAATGTTATATTTATAGTTGAGTCTGGGAGTCTTTGGGTGTCATTAGGATTATTAAAAACCCTAAAAATTAAATCCTGAAACGCAGGTATCGCAGCGCTACAGCTCCTTAAGTGGGCGTCTGGGCGCTGAACTTCCGGGAAAATGTATGGGCATATGTGAGCTTGAGGCGCCATGGCGCCTTTATTAATTCTTCATCTGGCGCCATGGCGCCATATTTTTTGTAAAATGGGGCGCCAAGGCGCCTTCAATTGTAGAGATTAGGCGTTGTGGCGCCTAATTCTCTGTACTTTGTATGAGATTTGGGCGCCATGGCGCCTGATGATATGCCAATGCTCCCGTTGCTCGTCTTGTGTTCCCTGAAGTTCCCAAAACACGTGTAATTGTCCCCCGATCCATATATTAATGCTCCTATAAATAAAACATAAAATAAATTATAAATGATATTAAATATCTCGAATTATAACAAAATAATAAGCTGAGAATGCCATAATAAGTGGGTATAAACCACACTTATCAAACACCCCCAAACTTAAGGTTTTGCTAGTCCCGAGCAAAAGATAAAATAAAACTAAATTCAAATAAATAATTAAAAATTACTAAATTAACTAAGCCACTTTCGTAGGGATCACGATTGCATTTAGCATATGCAACAAGCCTTTAAACCCCTAGGCGGCCCTAGTGGACGAGTTATAGTCTCGTGAGGGCTTACAGCGACGACACCCACAAACGTCATTCACACACAATCATGCAAAAAAAAAATAACAAAACATAGTCTCGATAGTTACGCATAAATATATCCTCAAGAAAGCTTATAAATGAAATCAAAGAATCTTCAAAGTACGCAATTGCAACTCGAATCCAAATTCTCGAATAAATTATCTAAGCTAGACTCACGGTGTGTGTGTGTAAAGGTCATTCACAGCTTTGATCTTAAGTAAGCCAACTCAATGATTTCGTTTAAAAATAGAATCAATGGGTCAAACCAACCTAGATATCTCAATTATGCTATGTAATTGCTTTATTTTGTGTTCGGTATGGTATGATTTTTCTTTTATTTTCTTGTCTCTTTTTTCTTTTCTCATTTTTGCACTTTTTTTTTCAACCCACCTACCCTTTAAGGTAGCATTTCTCCTCATGGTGGTCCTAATACTCGCCCATGGGTAGCTTCACGCTTATCGGTTATAGGTGGTTTATTTTCTTTCTTTAGAGACATTTTTCTTTTTCTTTTTTTTAGCTATACCATACTTCATAACACTAGCAAATCAAGATAGATATCTAAGCAAACGGTCATTCATCGACATGCAATTTCTTCAACTGACCACCTTGTCAACTACTTAAGTTTTACTGCTAAAAACCTATTTTTAAGTTCTTACGAGTCTAACATAGATCAATTATTCAAGGCATCAGATAAAATTAAATTAGGCACTTATCGTTTCTAAAATTTCAACCATAAACAAACAATATTATTACAAGATTTATGCTTTACTATCAAAGACTAAAACAAATTTTTTTTTTCAATAAATTTAAACAACTAAATAGCAAGTAAACAACATGCACACACCCCGAAACTTAAAATTTGCATTGTCCTCAATGTAAGATAAATATCAAGAGCAAGAGTGAGGAACAACACTACCGTGCATGGAGTTGATCAGACTCTTGCTGGTTGGAATTTGGTTGCGCGGCTTTGTGTGTCTCGTGCTACCTGTATAAATAACATGCAAATTAATAAATAGCACACAATAAAATAAAATAAAAATAAAGGAAATGATTGTAAAATAAATGCAATGGTTGCCTCCCCGCTAGCGCTAAGTTTAACGTCTTCAGCCAGACGCAACCACCCAAATGGTTATGGTGGCTTAAAAGTAGTGAACCAGGTAATCTCATCTGTTTTCTTCTTTGGTATCCACTGGTTCTTATGACATGAAAAGAGATAGCTTGGCAGGCTGTGGTGATTTATCTATAGATGGTCCCCCAGGATATGTAGATTTCCCTTCAATTGGAAATTCTGGACTGCACATTCGGCAAAATTGGTTTTTAATCTTCCAGGAATTATCTCTAAGTGAGAACTGGCCTTTCTTTTCCTCTTTTTACGGCCCTTTGGGATTGTTTCAGGTTTAGCTGCAAATAATCTTCCTTTATACATGACTGCACTATGCTCGTAGGTTGTTGAAATACTGACTCACCCTGCGTGTTTGCAACTCCCTTCTCTACTATATCTACCCTGTGACAGTCTGCATCACCTTGAGAACTCGGCATGGCTCTGAAAACACTAAGGTGATTTCTTCATATTGACCTCTCATTATCAATTCACCTTTGTTCTCTTCTTCTGTTACTGTTTCCTCCTGAAATACCATTTCATTTTCTTTACTACCTAAGTCCTGAGAGATGTCTTAATCTCTTTTCCGCTCCTAAAGGTTATGACTTGACATTGCTCTTTGAGGTTGACTTCAGTATCACTCGGAAAAACCCATGTTTGTTGATTGGCCATGGAAGAAACAAGCACTCCAATTTGCGCTTCTAAAGATTTCATATTTGCCTCTATATTGCCCATTCGTGTTTCGAAGTTATCCAGCCTTGACTCATTCTTCTCAAACCTCTCTGAAGCTGTAGCAACAAACGTGCTCATGAGGTCTTCTAAGGACGGTTTCTGCTCAATTCTTGGATAATTGAAGCCATGAGGAGGTTGCAAAATGTTCTCCATATCAGCATATGAAGAATTCAGATGATAATAATTAAGCATATGACTGCCTCTATAGTTGTTGAAGTTCGATTGTTCACATACTGTACTTGTTCAAATCATGCTCCTCTGTTGGGTAAAAGCATTCCATTAGCAGAAGCAGCTTTAATAGACGGTTGGCCCATTTGATTTGTCAATACTGCTAGATGAGTCGTGAGGGACGATACTTGAGCTATCAGTGCACCAATAGGATCTGCCATTGCTTCTTTTCAAACTCACCTCGTACAAAAAAAAAATATATAAAACAAAAAATATAAAAAAAAAAGAAATAAAAACAAAAATAAAAATAAAACTTAAGACAAAAATAAAGGAAATAAAGAAAACAAAATAAAAATAAAATTCTAAATTAAAGTTAAGATTACTTGGTAGTAGTATTAATATGGATTAAACAAACAATCCCCCTCAACGGCGCCAAAAACTTGGTGTGATATTTTTATATCGTACCGCAAGTGTACGGTGTCAAGTTTTAGTATAAATCAGTGAAAGAGTGTCGAACCCACAGGGATTGCGTTAACTCGCATTAAGTACTACAATTGATAATTCTAACTTTATTTAGACGATAATTAATCAAGATGTGAATAAATAAATAAATATAAAAATTATAAAATAGGAGGAACTAATACGATAGAGATTCTGGATCCTGATTTCACCTAGCTGTCTCCTAGATTTTGGGGGTGTGTGCATGTTGTTTACTTGCTATTTAGTTGTTTTAATTTATTGAAAAAAAAAAAATAACAAAACATAGTCTCGATAGTTACGCATAAATATATCCTCAAAGAAAGCTTATAAATGAAATCAAAGAATCTTCAAAGTACGCAATTGCAACTCGAATCCAAATTCTCGAATAAATTATCTAAGCTAGACTCACGGTGTGTGTGTGTAAAGGTTCATTCACACATTTGATCTTAAGTAAGCCAACTCAATGATTTCGTTTAAAAATTAGAATCAATGGGTCAAACCAACCTAGATATCTCAATTATGCTCTGTAATTGCTTTATTTTGTGTTCGGTATGGTATGATTTTTCTTTTATTTTCTTGTCCCTTTTTTCTTTTCTCATTTTTGCACTTTTTTTTTCAACCCACATACCCTTTAAGGTAGCATTTCTCCTCATGGTGGTCCTAATACTCGCCATGGGTAGCTTCACGCTTATCGGTTATAGGTGGTTTATTTTCTTTCTTTAGAGACATTTTTTTTTTTTCTTTTTTTTAGCTATACCATACTTCATAACACTAGCAAATCAAGATAGATATCTAAGCAAACGGTCATTCATCGACATGCAATTTCTTCAACTGACCACCTTGTCAACTACTTAAGTTTTACTGCTAAAAACCTATTTTTAAGTGCTTACGAGTCTAACATAGATCAATTATTCAAGGCATCAGATAAAATTAAATTAGGCACTTATCGTTTCTAAAATTTCACCCATAAACAAACAATATTATTACAAGATTTATGCTTTACTATCAAAGACTAAAACAAATTTTTTTTTTCAATAAATTTAAACAACTAAATAGCAAGTAAACAACATGCACACACCCCAAACTTAAAATTTGCATTGTCCTCAATGTAAGATAAATATCAAGAGCAAGAGTGAGGAACAACACTACCGTGCATGGAGTTGATCAGACTCTTGCTGGTTGGAATTTGGTTGCGCGGGCTTTGTGTGTCTCGTGCTACCTGTATAAATAACATGCAAATTAATAAATAGCACACAATAAAATAAAAATTAAAAATAAAGGAAATGATTGTAAAATAAATGCAATGGTTGCCTCCCCGCTAGCGCTAAGTTTAACGTCTTCAGCCAGACGCAACCACCCAAATGGTTATGGTGGCTTAAAAGTAGTGAACCGGGTAATCTCATCTGTTTTCTTTTTTGGTATCCACTGGTTCTTATGACATGAAAGAGATAGCTTGGCAGGCTGTGGTGATTTATCTATAGATGGTCCCCCAGGATATGTAGATTTCCCTTCAATTGGAAATTTTGGACTGCACATTCGGCAAAATTGGTTTTTAATCTTCCAGGAATTATCTCTAAGTGAGAACTGGCCTTTCTTTTCCTCTTTTTACGGCCCTTTGGGATTGGTTTCAGGTTTAGCTGCAAATAATCTTCCTTTATACATGACTGCACTATGCTCGTAGGTTGTTGAAATACTGACTCACCCTGCGTGTTTGCAACTCCCTTCTCTACTATATCTACCCTGTGACAGTCTGCATCACCTTGAGAACTCGGCATGGCTCTGAAAACACTAAAGGTGATTTCTTCATATTGACCTTTCATTATCAATTCACCTTTGTTCTCTTCTTCTGTTACTGTTTCCTCCTGAAATACCATTTCATTTTCTTTACTACCTAAGTCCTGAGAGATGTCTTTAATCTCTTTTCCGCTCCTAAAGGTTATGACTTGACATTGCTCTTTGAGGTTGACTTCAGTATCACTCGGAAAAACCCATGTTTGTTGATTGGCCATGGAAGAAACAAGCACTCCAATTTGCGCTTCTAAAGATTTCATATTTGCCTCTATATTGCCCATTCGTGTTTCGAAGTTATCCAGCCTTGACTCATTCTTCTCAAACCTCTCTGAAGCTGTAGCAACAAACGTGCTCATGAGGTCTTCTAAGGACGGTTTCTGCTCAATTCTTGGATAATTGAAGCCATGAGGAGGTTGCAAAATGTTCTCCATATCAGCATATGAAGAATTCAGATGATAATAATTAAGCATATGACTGCCTCTATAGTTGTTGAAGTTTCGATTGTTCACATACTGTACTTGTTCAAATCATGCTCTTCTGTTGGGTAAAAGCATTCCATTAGCAGAAGCAGCTTTAATAGACGGTTGGCCCATTTGATTTGTCAATACTGCTAGATGAGTCGTGAGGGACGATACTTGAGCTATCAGTGCACCAATAGGATCTGCCATTGCTTCTTTTCAAACTCACCTCGTACAAAAAAAAATATATAAAACAAAATATAAAAAAAAAGAAATAAAAACAAAAATAAAAATAAAACTTAAGACAAAAATAAAGGAAATAAAGAAAATAAAATAAAAATAAAATACTAAATTAAAGTTAAGATTACTTGGTAGTAGTATTAATGTGGATTAAACAAACAATCCCCGGCAACGGTGCCAAAAACTTGGTGTGATATTTTTATATCGTACCGCAAGTGTACGGTGTCAAGTTTTAGTATAAATCAGTGAAAGAGTGTCGAACCCACAGGGATTGCGTTAACTCGCATTAAGTACTACAATTGATAATTCTTACTTTATTTAGACGATAATTAATCAAGATGTGAATAAATAAATAAATATAAAAATAATAAAATAGGAGGAACTAATACGGTAGAGATTCTGGATCCTGATTTCACCTAGCTGTCTCCTAGATTTTGGGGGTGTGTGCATGTTGTTTACTTGCTATTTAGTTGTTTTAATTTATTGAAAAAAAAAAAATAACAAAACATAGTCTCGATAGTTACGCATAAATATATCCTCAAAGAAAGCTTATAAATGAAATCAAAGAATCTTCAAAGTACGCAATTGCAACTCGAATCCAAATTCTCGAATAAATTATCTAAGCTAGACTCACGGTGTGTGTGTGTAAAGGTTCATTCACAGCTTTGATCTTAAGTAAGCCAACTCAATGATTTCGTTTAAAAATTAGAATCAATGGGTCAAACCAACCTAGATATCTCAATTATGCTCTGTAATTGCTTTATTTTGTGTTCGGTATGGTATGATTTTTCTTTTATTTTCTTGTATCTTTTTTCTTTTCTCATTTTTGCACTTTTTTTTAACCCACCTACCCTTTAAGGTAGCATTTCTCCTCATGGTGGTCCTAATACTCGCCCATGGGTAGCTTCACGCTTATCGGTTATAGGTGGTTTATTTTCTTTCTTTAGAGACATTTTTCTTTTTCTTTTTTTTAGCTATACCATACTTCATAACACTAGCAAATCAAGATAGATATCTAAGCAAACGGTCATTCATCGACATGCAATTTCTTCAACTGACCACCTTGTCAACTACTTAAGTTTTACTGCTAAAAACCTATTTTTAAGTGCTTACGAGTCTAACATAGATCAATTATTCAAGGCATCAGATAAAAGTAAATTAGGCACTTATCGTTTCTAAAATTTCACCCATAAACAAACAATATAATTAATCAAGTGCACCTTTGTTCTCTTCTTCTGTTACTGTTTCCTCCTGAAATACCATTTCATTTTCTTTACTGCCTAAGTCCTGAGAGATGTCTTTAATCTCTTTTCCGCTCCTAAAGGTTATGACTTGACATTGCTCTTTGAGGTTGACTTGAGTATCACTCGGAAAAACCCATGTTTGTTGATTGGCCATGGAAGAAACAAGCACTCCAATTTGCGCTTCTAAAGATTTCATATTTGCCTCTATAGTGCCCATTCATGTTTCGAAGTTATCCAGCCTTGACTCATTCTTCTCAAACCTCTCTGAAGCTGTAGCAACAAACGTGCTCATGAGGTCTTCTAAGGACGGTTTCTGCTCAATTCTTGGATAATTGAAGCCATGAGGAGGTTGCAAAATGTTCTCCATATCAGCATATGAAGAATTCAGATGATAATAATTAAGCATATGACTGCCTCTATAGTTGTTGAAGTTTCGATTATTCACATACTGTACTTGTTCAAATCATGCTCCTCTGTTGGGTAAAAGCATTCCATTAGCAGAAGCAGCTTTAATAGACGGTTGGCCCATTTGATTTGTCAATACTGCTAGATGAGTCGTGAGGGACGATACTTGAGCTATCAGTGCACCAATAGGATCTGCCATTGCTTCTTTTCAAACTCACCTCGTACAAAAAAAAAATATAAAACAAAAAATATAAAAAAAAATGAAATAAAAACAAAAATAAAAATAAAACTTAAAACAAAAATAAAGGAAATAAAGAAAATAAAAATAAAAATAAAATTCTAAATTAAAGTTAATATTACTTGGTAGTAGTATTAATGTGGATTAAACAAACAATCCCCGGCAACGGTGCCAAAAACTTGTTGTGATATTTTTATATCGTACCGCAAGTGTACGGTGTCAAGTTTTAGTATGAATGAGTTTAGAGTGTCGAACCCACAGGGATTGCGTTAACTCGCATTAAGTACTACAATTGATAATCCTAACTTTATTTAGAAAACAATTAATAAAGATTTTTATAAATAAATAAATATAAAAATAAAAATAATTATATAGGAGGAACTAATACGATAGAAATTCTGGATCCTGATTTCACCTAGCTGTCACCTATATATTTGTTATGCCAATTAATATTTTTTCAATTATATTGTTTATAAGTCAAGATTCCTCAAATATCCACTCCCTCTCTCGAGCATCAGTGAGAATATCATCAACTACAGACTTCGATATCTCTATAAAAATCCAATAGTTAACAACTCATTACGCTTTGTGATTCTATATTAACGACTTCAAAGGATTACAGATTCTCTCGAACTCTATAAAATCCTAGGTTATATTCTCTAGATCTATTCAAAATCCCCTCTCTCGAGTGATAGATTCTAAACATTCATCATCTCAAATTGTGGCCAGCAATCAAGAAGCATTAAACTCAAAAGAATATAAATAAATTAATAAAACTTCATAACAAAATTGATAAACGAAATACAAGGTTCAAGCATCAATTACATCATTCTCCAGAATTAAGGAGTAAATTCATGACAAAAGATAAAACAATAAATAATCAAGCCAAGAATCTAATGGAAATCATTAGAGTTTTAAGAAAGAAATAAGAAGATAAAACCCGAATGGAATCTCTTCCTTTTCGGATGTCACAGCCTTAGTCTCCTCTTGTCGCTCTTCAATCCTCTCCTTGGATCTCTAAAAATAGGCTTTTCTGTGTTTTGTGCTCTGTATTAGCCTCTCATTGAGTGTTGGATGTAATGTTATATTTATAGTTGAGTCTGGGAGTCTTTGGGTGTCATTAGGATTATTAAAAACCCTAAAAATTAAATCCTGAAACGCACAGGTATCGCAGCGCTACAGCTCCTTAAGTGGGCGCCTGGGCGCTGAACTTCCGGGAAAATGTATGGGCATGTGTGAGCTTGAGGCGCCATGGCGCCTTTTATTAATTCTTCATCTGGCGCCATATGTTTGTGTAAATGGGGCGCCAAGGCGCCTTCAATTGTAGAGATTAGGCGCTGTGGCGCCTAATTCTCTGTACTTTGTATGAGATTTGGGCGCCATGGCGCCTGATGATTTGCCAATGCTCTCGTTGCTCGTCCTGTGTTCCCTGAAGTTCCCAAAACACGTGTAATTGTCCCCCGATCCATATATTAATGCTCCTATAAATAAAACATAAAATAAATTATAAATGATATTAAATATCTCGAATTATAACAAAATAATAACCTGAGAATGCCATAATAAGTGGGTATAAACCACACTTATCAGTTGACTACATCCGAGACCGTGCCTCTACTGTGAGGATGTAGCTGATAGAAATTTATTTATGCCGAATGTATATTAGATACTAGATAAATTCAAGCGAAAGCGGAATCCTGAACGTGCCCTAGCTGTCAGGGTTACGCAAGTAACTTGAGTTTATCATTGACAAGTTTAACCTTGGTACGTCTCCTTGTGGGCCTGCCTTCGCAGCGACAACGAGAAACGGCCAGGACCGGAATCTTGGAGTCACTAGTAAGTGATTGACAATTAGTTGTCTACCTGTGAATGTACGTCGGCGAGACCGTGCCTCTGCTGTGAGTCGAAATATATTCATGGGGTCCTCTTCTCATTATGGAATTCGATTTAATTATTGAATTCTCGTCTTTCCGTTGGGGATTACGGCATTACGTAAAAATAGTGGGAGGCACTGCTAAGTTTAAAATATCCATAACTTATGCAGTGTATGTTATTATGGAAATTGCCACTTGTTTGTTTCCTTATTCTATTGTTTATATAGAATTAAACTTTTATTTACTGCACACATATTATGATATGTTATCTGACTTGACTATTGGTTGCAGTTATTCTAGAATAGGTTCTAGATACTACTAGACTAGGATATTATTAGATTGGTCCAAACCATCGGGAACTATTGTTCCGATTTTCTTCAAAAATAAAGATGGTTAGTGACTTAGTTTCTAAGTCATGATAGATAATCTAGATAGATATCCCTTTAGGATATAATACTTTAGAGATAATAGTTTCTTATGCAGTAAGAATTGACTTGAATTAGTTCGTGTCTCGAGATTCTTGACTGGCATTTAGAAAGCCCTATTAGATATTTGTTTATCTAGTAATGACGTTTCTAAGCTTTAATTACCTTTAGAGGTAATGTGTCTGACACAATTTGCTAATCAGTTATTTACAATTGTTGTGAATAGTTGAATGCAAATAGTAAAGCTAAAGAAAGGAGATGCGTATATTTGTGTATAGAAAATATCGATTTTCACAATACCACAACTATAGGTATTGGATACCAGATCTCCCATCTAGTTATTTAAAAATATTAGTTAACGATTGTTTTGATATTTGATATCGGAACTCGTGACTATTGGATAGTCACTTGTTCTTTATAAACAATTGTTACATATTTTATAATAACTAGTAGTGTCATTGACGTAGAGATAAACATTAAGAAAAATTATTCGGTAAAGTAAATAATTTAGAACGGTGCTTTATGAGTTTAATCACTTAAGCATTGGATGCTTGTTCCATATGGTAAAAGATGGTTTGATACTAGATCACACCACATATCCTTATCCATTTAATGAATATTGTATTCAGGAAGGTGATTAAGATCTCGTTTAACCAATGATTGTCATTGGACCACCAAATTTATTTAAACTGATACATTGGATGTATGTGGTTTAATAAATAATAATTGCTTAAGGTAGTTTTCTTTATTTCGTAACTTAGTTGATGAATTGTCATAACTTGGTTACGAGTTTCTGAAGGAACACATATTGAAAGTCTTGAAAGTATCAAGAACTTTCAATCTGTTCTGATGAAACGTAGATTGAACATTTTTGACTTGTTCAAATATATTCAATCTAAAGTATTTTGAAAACTTGATCCTTAAAATTCATTACATGTCTTTGAACTGTTCAAAGATATTTGATACGATCAAACATTTGAATTTAAAGCAATTAGTTCTAAGGTTATACAGTGAATATGATTCATATTCAATATTATTCTCCCCGATTCCATCTTGATGGAATTGAGTAGTGGGAGCAATTGAATCTTATATGATTTGATTCGTTTGATATTGAATGTTACCGAATTAGTTTCAATACTCTTGGGGTTATACTCCAGTAACACTAATTCATCTCTTTAATTAATGTTCCATTATTTTCTACAGTTACATATATGATATGTATAGGTAGAAAATTTGAATCTTGAAAAGTTTGAGATTTCAATCTTTCTTTTATATAATAGTTATATAATGGAAATTACTTACACCTCGGAGGTATAAGTAAAAGTTTATCGTTTATTCTGTTTAATAGAATATGTATTCTATTTAATAGAATATCTTTCCTACGATTCTAAGTATAAAATCGTTTTATTACTTGGTGTGTAACATCTGATGTTAATTATTGTAGAAAAAGACTTGACTTATTGAAGTCAAATGTGAGAATGATAAATTATAAATGGAACTACGTAATTAATAAGATGAAACAACCCTTATACATCTTCTATATAAGTCTAATTGGATAACAGAATCATTCACGAGTATTTGATACTTAATGGTTCTGTTGTTTTCTTATTGAAGAAAACTTATCCTATTACTTATAATGGAAGCGATATTTGATATCGATTCTGGAAGTTCACCATTGAACCATAGATCTAAGATTGTTCATAGCTTACTACGATCAAGTTTTGAACTTGATTAAGCTTTCATTATGAATTAGTTCATGAAATGTGCTAATTGTTTGCGCAGCGAAAGCATTGTGAGCTTATTAAAGGTTTGACTTACAGTATGACAATGAGAAAAGTTATACTCAACAATCTATTGTAGATTCTGAGAAAACTTATCTCTAGTCACGCTAAATGAACAATTAAAGATATATTGGTTAATGTTGATAATAAATTGTATATTTTAGCTAAAGAATGCAAAGTGAGGTTTTTTGGATGACTTATTCAGATAAGAGATCAGTTGTGATTTCCTTGTTTGAAGAGTTCATTCTGGAATGGCCCTAGAGTTTGTGTTCTGCTTGAAATCGCAGTTTAGTGTGCTAGCTTATAGAGCCTATTGTAGACTCGGATAAGTCTTCCAGAAATATGTGTTCTCAGTTTTTGATATCGTCAGATTGTCTGATCTTGTCAAAGTATAGAGAATACATATGTGATTAGAAGGGTTAGTGGGAGCGTACATATTACTTTCTAGTGTTATATATATCTTAACGATATTGTCATTATTATAGTAATAATGAGATGTTTGTAAGGTAAAAGGTTTACCTAAGTCTTCTTTACTCCGTGAAAATAGTGGGAGTAGTCTCTGATATATACGATATAAAGTTTTATATAAGATATAAAACCAAGAGACTTGTGAGATACTCCTATTAGTCGTACATTAAATATGATCTAATGAAGGACATAACAAGGCTATCTGTATGACAGTTAGTATAACTGTTCGACAGTTATTGTATGTCTTATACAAAGTATTCGTCTTTCGTAAAGGATGATTCCTTTTTCGAAAGAGATATTGATTAGAATGTCTAAACAATATTATGTATCATTTGATGATGACATAGTGAATACTTTATTATGTACGATTATCGATGTCGATTTAATCGTAATTGTTACGAGTTATTTTGACATCCTATAGACCATAGGATGGATCTTGAAACATGTTCTTTGTGATCTTTGAGATATTAAGAACGAGTTTCTAATTCATGGAGAATATAGTCTGCAACCATTAGGGTCATATTAATTTTGAGACTAATTATGATGTTAGACAGTCTACGTCATAAAGAGTCAGAAAAGATGCAGTGGGAGTGTCACGAAGGATTCTACTTTTATAGTGGAATTAAATGCAACTTATGAAGTATTGACTTATGAAGTTGCATAGTGACCTTATAAAATAGAAGTTTTGAATTGTTATTGTGCTTGCGGTTGTCCACATAGTATTTTGGATTTGATCCCTAAATACTTGGACAACTCAGTAGCTATAGCACAATACTGATGTAGCATCAGAGTCATATTAATGTATAATTTAGATTCTACAAAATATGAATGATGCTGACTATGGGAAGCGATGAAGTTTGTTTGACAAACTCAATATGTCATAGCGGACTTGTTTCAGGTTGCCTACCTCTTAAGTACTGGGTGAGCTTTTGAGGGCCATGTGCATACGATGCACATTGAGATGTGTATATGATACCGTGGATTGGCACTAGAGCAAGTGGGAGAAATTGTTGGGGTTGGTGCTCAGAGCGCCAATCCGGACCGTATTTATGTATGATTCATGAATACGAACATCCTCTTTTCCCATAATATCACTTACTTTATGGTTGCACCTCTTGTTCTTATATACGTATTCGATCTGATTACGATTAGATTGAAACTAAATGTGGTTGAGTGATATGTATATATTAGACAAAGGCCCGATAATATATAATGCAGTACACAGTTACAAAGTTAGTTTGTAATTAGCATTGGGAAGTGTCACTGCTATATGAATATTATCAAACATAGTTCCTGGTCAAGATTTGCTAACACGGGTCGGTTAGTCAAATCCGTTGAGACCAGTACATGTCGTATATCGAGACTTGGTCCGATGGTTTATCCCAATGAACCATGAGTCTATGGAGACTCGTATAGACGTGTAGGTGTTTATAGTGTATAAACACTGAACGGCTCACCGAAGATTCTTAATGGATGGTACACCAACGTCAATAAGAATCTTCTCGGGTTGAGTAGCATAGTGGTCCTTCGACTTGAGACACCACTGTGGATGTATGAGACATCCTCCACACTTAGATGGCAGTCACGTCGCCGATCTATTTAGATCAGACCTCCGCCTGTTCGTTGGGTGTGGACCGATCCTCAGGATATCTGTGTGTGTCAAGATAGGATCCGTCAGTTCTGTGTACAGAGCATAGGTAGTCCATATATAATTAACAGTCTGTTAAATCTGTGGCCATAGTATACTTCGGAAGTAAGTTCCGATTGTTATTTAGAGATTGCTAATGAATACGTCGACGGGATAATACCTATAGAGATTTGACGTTTACATCTATATCTCTGGGATTATCCGGATACCTGTGACGAGAGAGATTATACGTATGCAATGACCTCGACCTGTATGATTCAGCTAGTTTATCTGTGATCGTCATAATCTACGGGTGGATAGATTATAGACACGAAATTGGATTTCGTGACGGATATACCTGAATCTAGAGAGTCTCAATAATGAAACATACTCGTAGAGCACTAGAGCAACATTTTATGAATAATGATGATTATTTATAAATCATTTAATCGTTAAACGAAAAATACATGCGAACGGGCCGAACCGTCATTTCCTAATTAATGTGTATTTGTATTTAATATATGATATTATTAAATACACATTAATAAATAGTCAAATAAAGGTATTTGACATATATCATCAATATATGTATTTGAGATATTTAAAGTAAATATAATACATATATTTGATATATTTGTAATTAATTAATTAATTATTTAATTGTTAAATGATTAATATAATTAAAATATAAATATATCACCAAATGATAAAGTTAGGAAGTGATTATAAGTTGCAATTGTTGACTTATACATTAAAGGAAAAGGTTGTCAAATTGATTTTGACTTCTTAAGATATTTGTTCAAAATTGTTTGAAAAATAAAATATCTTTTTCCTTTATTTTCTATTAAATTCGGCCATGACCTTAGAATATAAGAGTTATATTTCTCTTGGTTTCCTTTGTTGACTTTGTATTAATATCTTTAAAGTGTTTTTAGATATTTATTAAAGTTGATAAGATAAAAGGTGAAATGAAATTGAAATTATTATTCTTGCATTTGGCTTGGCCAATTTCGGCCAAGGCTAAAAGTGTAGCAAGTATTTATAGTTTTCATTTCATTTTCATTTGTTAACCTAATTCACTTGACATAAACTCCATTAAAGAAAAACCAAGGAAGCAAGTGAAGAAGAAAAGGAAAAACTAAAGAAAAGCTTGGATTTAGTAAGTTTTTCCAACTTACTATTAGATAAGAAATTGTTCCTTATGATCTAGGCTATAACATATGATGTTCTTAAGTTATTCATTTCTTTATTCTGTGTTTTTGATGGATAAAAGTTTGGTGAAAGTGTTGAGCATGTATAATGGAGAAAGCTTGTGACTAGTGTAGTTATAAGTATTCTTTTATGGTTTTGGAAACCTTGTTGCTAATCTAGAGTTGTTGACCCACTCTTAGATGACCTAGATTTGATCTTGAGTTGTTTCATTGTGTTGAGACTTTGATTGGATGGAAGAAACATGATTGAAGTATTGGATTTAACCAATTTGGTCTAATTTGTCCAATTTGAAGAAATTGAAAAATTAGGGTTCTTGACCAATTCCAAATTTGGGGCTTTTCATATATGTGTGTATTTGGATGTGAATATGATGCATATAAAGTTTCATGTTGATTAGATTACATCTTGATGTGTTTTGAAGCATGAAATGACAAAGTGCACAAAAGGCACACCTTGGAGGTGCATTCGGCCTTGATGAAGAAAATGAGATTTTGGTGCTTTTGGTGTTTTGATGTTTTGAACATGCTAAGTTCATCTTAGAAATGATTTAGAATCATTCGAATTGATTAGATCAATTTCGGACTAAAATGGACAAAATACCAATGTAAGGGCATTTCGGTAAATTCACTTGAATATGATTCATTTGAATTTTATTTCATAATTTGATTATTGGAATATTAAATAAATATGTTTATTTAATTAATTTGAGAAAAAGTTTTGAAATCGGAAAATTTGATTTTCCACCGCTTCCGCTGCGTTACCGGATTTAGCCCCTAAAAACCCCTACACATTTTGGTAAATTTTTAGGAATTCGATGGAGGGAATTTGAGTTACTCATGGGGATAATTTACTTTTTTTTGAATAGATTTCCCTTCAGGATAGAAATATACCTGCATGGCATACGTAGCCAATATTAGAACCCGATCTTAATGAATTTGGTTTAAATTAATTAACAAGACACATAATTAATTGGTTTAAGTTGAATATTTATACCTGACCTTTGAAAGAGACTTATAGATAGTTTAGTGTTTTAGGTTAATAACTAATAACAACCCAATTGAATGAAAAATGTTTGAACTTATTGTGTGCATGCTTAGTTGAAGTTACAACTCTAGGTTCTTCTCGCATATAAAGTTTATCTCCAAATTGTTATTAGTCTTTATTTATTTTCAATTAATTCGAGATTAATCACTCATCTTCTCAACTAATAGTTTAGTTTAAGTTAAGTACGCTAGTCTTGATATTGATAAAAGAAGTGATAAGTCATTGTAGGTACGATATCAGACTTTTGCCACTGTTTTACTTGAGCGATACTTGCGCTGGCGTGCGGTATAGTCTAATGATGATTTTTTTTTTTTTTTTACTGTAATATGAAATCTTAGAAAAAATTAAATGCCCAGTAAACTTTTATATGATGTCTTGAGTAGTGATATAGGTTAGACTCGCAAGTATTTAAAAATAGGTTTCTAGAAATAAGAGTCTAGGTAGTTGACAAAGTGACTAGTTGAGGAAATTATTTAAAGATGAATGACTGTTTGCTTAGATATTTATCTCTGTTTATTATTATTTATGATATACGGTATACTTAGAGTAAAAAAAAAAAAGAAATAGATCTTTTGAAAAAAAAATGAAAAGAGCAGAAGAGAAGAAAATACTTAAAAATGAGAGATAAAAACCCATAACCAATAAGCGTGAAGTTATCCATGGACGAGTGTTAGGACCGCCATGTAGAGAAATGCTACCTTAAAAGGTAGGTGAGTCAAAAGAGAAAAAGAGAGAGAAGACATATCATATCGAGCTTAATAGGCAAATATATAGCACTTTTGACATATCTAGGTTGGTTAGACCCATCGGACCCCAATTTTTAAGACGAAATCACCAAGTTCGCTTACTTATTAGTCTAGCTGTGATCTAACCTATCACACACACATGAGTCTAACTTAGGTGAGTTATTTAAGATCTTGGATTTGATTTGTGTTGAGTACTTTGAATGTTCTTTGATTTCATTGGCAGACATTCTTTGAAGATAATATTATGTGTAACTACCAGGACTGTTTTATGTGTTTTATTATTTTTACATGATTGCATGTGTTTGTTAAATGACGTTTGTGTGTGTCATCACCGTAAGCTCTTACGAGACTGTAACTCGTCCACTAGGCCCGCCTAAGAATTTAAAGGCTTGTTGCATACAATAAATGCAATCGTGATCCTTACGAAAGTGGCTTAGGTTAATTTATTTTTAGTTGTTTATTTTATTTTATTTGTTTTGCTCAAGTACTAGCAAAATGTTAAGTTTGAAGATGTGATAAGAGACTAATATACATATATTACCATCCATCTATTTTAATATTTTGTGTGTATTTCAAGTTTTATTAGCGCTTTGATGTGTTTCGAGTGTGTTTTGCAGGTAAAAATCATATCAAGACTTAAACGAATTCAACTAAGGATGAAACGATAAAATTAAAGCTGATTTGGGCGATATTTCAGAGTCAAACACGCGTCCCAAAGTTGGAAGCGCGTCGCAACACGTGACAGGATAAAAATTAGGCAGAGCACCAACGAACTGGGTACGTCGCGATGTGCCAAACAAAAGCAATCAAGTCGCGACGAGTGTTTGTGCGTCGCGACACGAAAAAGTCAATCCTAGTTCGCCCAAAATTCAATTTTTGAGTAAGAAAGGCCCATCAGACCTCTTATATAAGCACAAGTTTGTCCCAAAATTTAAAAGGAAGCCTCATAACATAATTTTAGAGTCCCAAAGCATAAAAGAACACCTGGAGCAAGGAAATGACGAGAGCTTTAACTGGTGCTGGAGATTGAAGGCGAATATCGCAAACGAGAGTTATTTCTTCCATTTTCTCTCTAGTTTATCTTTTATGGGTCCTTATTTTGTATCAATAATGATTAACATGTGTTTATTGAATATCATGAGCAGCCGAATCATTAATTTATGGTTGTAATGGATCTCAAGCACAATATTTAATTAAGTTGTATATTTTTATTATTTTTGTGATTGTTATTTATTATTTATTATTCTTTGCGCTTTGATACTTATTTTACTGTCTGACCAATAATAGAATAGTCTTGATAAATCTTTAGGAACTCGACGAAGGGAATTTGGGTTAGACATGAGAATAATAGTGTGTGATTTAATTCTTTTAAATAGATTTCCCTTCAGAATAGAAATATACACACAGGGCATGCGTAAGCAATATTAGAACCCGACCTTAATGAATTTGGCTTAAATTAATTAATATAGACATATAGTTAACTGGTTTAAATCCAAATATATTTACCCGACCATGAAAGAAGCTTGTAGATAGTTTTGTATTCTAGGTTAATGATTCGTAACAACCCAATTGAATGAAAAGTGTCTAAATCCATTGTGTGCATGCTTATGTGACATTACAACCTTAGGTTTTCTATCTATAAGGTTTTCCCTACGTGTGTTATTTGTTCTTCATTTACTCTTCACTTAAATCATTAAATCAACTCTCATTCTCAATAGTTTAGTTTAAGTTAAGTAGGTTTCTCTTAGTATTAATAATAGAAATATTAAGTCCATATGGGTACGATATCCGACATTTTATCACTGTATTATTGGAACGATACGTGCGCATGCGTGCTAAATTTATAAAATCATGATCAATCACCACCACATCCACATGTAAAAGCACCTATCGCAGCATATCCTCCTTTCAACTACCCTCTGCCTAAAGTAATTGATTTCATTAAAGATCACATAGAATCAATTTTTCTTATGTTTAGATGGGAATGAGAAACTCACTCATTAAACAATAAACACCAATACTTATCCTTTACTATAATTATTATTCAAACTCGAGCTATGTATTTGGCATAAAATGTATTTGGCAGCCAATCGAGCTATGTACAGAAGGCTTTGCATAGAATGCTGTATTATATTGGATTGATTTAGACAGAAAGAAAATTAAAGAGAAATAGTTATGTGTAGGCAGTAGAAATAATTTGTACTGCCTCAAAATCCGGGCCGGGCTTCAAAATTCGGGCTCGGGCCCGGGCCGGGGCTCACCCAAAAAAGCCCGAGCCCGGTCCGACCCGGACTTAAAATAAATAATTAAATATTTTTATTTATAAAATATATATTTATATAATAAATTTTTTATTTTTATAATTTTTTATAATAAAAAATCGGACCCGGGCCAAGCCTGTGTCCGACCGGGCCCGGCCGGCCCGGCCCGATGACAGCCCGAGCCCGGACCTAAATTTTTTTTACCGGACTCGGGCCGGACTTATCATCCCGATAGAAATTGTTGTTTGATTTAAATAAAGACTTTCAAATTTGAATGGTCAAAAAGAATGTGTTCCTTCGAGGGCAAGGGATTGAAGGATGATTAGCACAAGAAAGGGACATTTTCAAAAGCCGCCATTTTGCAGTAAGAATTTGACAGTCTGTTCAGACTTGAGATTCAAGACAAGTACAGTGAGTGAGTGAGTGATTAGAGTGGTCGGTCCGGTTCATGCTGATTATGAAAGGAAAGCTATATGTTATGTATCAATCAAACCCTAATACAGAAATTAATGCACCAAGTTTTTATTGAAGTCTTCAGTTCCGGCTAATTTATAACTTTTTTTTTGCTTTGAATTGTTAAAATTTATAGGTATATTGTTAACAGGGTAAGATTTTGGAGTTAGTGTAAAAACATTCATGTGATTAGATTTAAAATTTTCTTTCAGAACCACTTTAAAGATCATGTTTATGTCATTTTGATATAAACAAATTACGCTAATAAATTAATCTCAATTAACTTAAACAAACATGCAACTTATATTTATTTATCAACATAAATAAATTCAGTAATAAGAAAACATACCTGAATGTATTTTTCTTTTCTTAAGCTTTTCTTGAATTTCCTTCTTAAATTTTCCCTTGTAATAGTGCACCAAGCATTGCACCTCTAGTTATCACACTAGAACTCTTCTACGAATAAATCACTCTCACTTTGAAAACAAAGAAAAAAAATTTTCTTTCTCTAATCACTACAAGAATTAGACCATTTAGCGTCGAATTATTTCGACGCCATAAGTTACGGTTTCGACGCAAAAGGCATTTAGCGTCGAAAAAATTAGACGCAAAAATTAGACAATAAAATGTCGACGAAAATCACTTTTAGCGTCGAAATAATTAAATGCGACGCTAAAAAACAGTATTCTGCGTCCAATTTTTTTCGACGCTAAAGTAAATTGTCCGACGCTATATTTTATATTTCGCGACGAAATAATTCGACGCAAAAATTCAAACTTTTAGCGTCGCAAATTGTCGACGCTAAAGTATATTAAAAAAGTAATATATGTAAGCTTACAGCGACCATTTTTTTACTATTACCGTCGAAATATTCGACGCTAAAAGTTTGAATTTTAGCGTCGAAAAATTCGACTCTAACGTATATTAAAAAAGTATTATATGTACGCTTACAGCGGCCATTTTTTATACTATTAGCGTCGAGATATTCGACGTTAAAAGTAAAAAATTTATTTTTTTAAAAATTAGTAATTTACTTATTTTTTGGTCTAAAATATTTAATTTAGTTGAAAAAAATGTAATTAATAACAAAATGACGAAATATTATATTGAAATTTGTTTTAGAAAAAAGAAATATTAATATTAAATCTATTTTTTCAAAATGTTTATACAAAACCAAATATAAAATTAATTGCTACTGTGATGGGGGACGCTCGAGCCCGATGCACCATGACTCATTGAGGCCTCGAACATCTGACGGAAAGCCAGCAGTTGCTGTTCCAACTGCTCCATCTTCTTCTCGTGGTCCATCATCTTCTTCTCGTGGTCCACCGTGACCTGTTGTAGCTTCTCCTTAGTCTGCTGCAGCTCGTCTTTGGGTGGTGACTAACTCGTCTCGAAGAGAGACATTGTCCGAATTACCACTATTGTGTGCAGATGAAGTTGGCTTCTTACGAGTGCCAAGACCAACGTTGTAAGCTGTCTGATTCTTGAAAACCAATTGCGACAGCTGCTCATCTGGTATGGGGTCAGACCCTGTCTCATGAGTTTGATGTTGGAGTTCCATCATTTCGTTCTGTTTCAAAAAAAAGTTAATATTAGAATTTGAGAAAAAAAATCAACATATATAATATTAATTATTTTATTTTAAAAACTGAAACTTACATAGCAGCGTTCGGCTTCTTCATTTATCCATCTGTTCCTCTCATTGTAATGCGTCACACGGAAAAAATCTGGAAATGATTGCACCTCACCTGTGCTACTCTGTTATAAACATAAAATAAATTCAATATTATTCCAGATTAGTAAAAACAATTAACTGATAAATTTTATGTTAGGATATATTTACCTCAGAATGTTCGGCACGATGTTGGATAAATGGCTTCGAACCTCCACGGTGGTTAAAACGCAAGTGACTTCGATTTTCCGCATTTGCGTGACATTTATCCTGTATTTACCAACACTGTAAGTACCGAAAACAAAGACAATTATAAATTTCCGTTTATTTCAAAATTTACCTCGTGTTTTTTTTGCTAGACCAAAGCTCACATAAGAATGTCCAATCTTGTTCCTCTATAAAATCAGGCTTGTGTTGTGGAGCATTTGAAAGTCCATGTTCATCGAATATTGGTTTCAGGACTTTTGTTCTATAATCTTTATAACTTTTCCCCATGTGGTAGTCAATATATTGTTGGACATTCACTTGGGTCAGATCGAAGTCGAACCATTCCTACATGAAAATTCGAGTAAAAATAAGTATAAAATGAAAATGTTAAATAACAAACAATATCGAAAACTTACAAGTAGCGAAGGGAATAGCTGATTCATTTTCGTCTCCCACGGTATCTTTCTCCAAGATACGTAGTTTTGGGGAGCTTCATATCGAGCTGTAGCTCCTATGGCTGTATTAAACGCTGAATTATGTTTTCCGACTTGAGTGTGTCCATCATCTGATATCTCTATCCGGATACGGCCGTGAGCCTTAACGTACTTAGCCAACCCCAGGCCACGGGTGCGTCCTCGACCCTTCACTGTACTGGACTCACCTGTGCTAGCAGAGAAATCACCAGGGCCAGTTGCCCTTGCTGATGTAGATGGAGTCGCGGTAGCCCGTTTGCGATTGCCCGGTGCCATCTGCAAAAACCCGCCGCATTAGCGTCATCAAATTCCAAAGTTCTTATACATACGTACATATCCATACAAGTCAATACAACTTAACAAAAGCGCTTATAACATCGAATGCTCACTTTCGTTTTCAAATTCATTATTCATTTATTCATTTCACATATGCATTCATTATCCATATAATCTACTAGTTCCATCATACACGTACATACACACAGTCACACACACAATCATCATACAACCAACCACGAAGCACAATTAACAACCAATACACACGACTTCTCATGCACACGCATAACCATAACAAACATTCCAAAACACATACTATACTATATAAACTTTCGAATTCCAAAACACATACAAACATTCCAAATTTGGAATGTTCTGGGCAGAACAGTTGCTGTTCTGGGCAGAACAGCATGTTCGTCGTCCATTCAGATTATGTCGATCATCATTATTCATCATTCATCATTCATTAGCGTCAATCATCATCATTCATTAACAATCATCACCATCATCATTCATCAACAATCATCATCAACAATCATCATCATCATCATCAATGATTCCACTCTTTTAACAATCATCATCATACAAAATCATCATCATACATCAACAACCATAAATCATATCATGCAAATTCATCATCAACTTCAACAATCATCATCATCAACAACCATAAATCATATGACACCATCACCATCATCATCATCATCATCAAATTAAAATCAAAAAGTGAGACTTACCTTAAATTCGTTGCTTGCGATGTCCAGAAGCCGAGAATGCAGAAGAAGAGAGTGCCTTGGGCGAATTTTGCTCGTTTGAGCCGAGAAGAAGAGGTCTCTGGTTTTAGGGATTTAAACGACCTTTAGCGTCGAATTTATTTAATTTTAGCGTCGAATATTTCGACGCAAATAAGTAGGCGGTTCATTAAAATTTAGGGTTATTTTTCCGGGAAATTAAATTTTCATATTTAGCGTCGAAACACACAATTCGACGCTAATTGTACATTTAGCGTCGAATTAATTTGATTTTAGCGTCGAACTATTTCGACGCCAAAAAAATGGGCGGTTATTAAAAATTTAGGGTTATTTTTCCGGGAATTTAATTTTATTTAGCGTCGATAATTGTATGTCGACGCTAAATGTCTACCTTTAAAAATAATAATTAAAAACAAATATATCATAGTTATACTATTATTCATTACGTTAATATTCAACCATATCTAAAGAGTAATTAAAATCAACAACCATACATTATAATCCATAAAATTATTCATCAATCACAAAATACTGTAACTTCATAATTAATCACTATTATCGTCGGTATTTGAGGATTCGTGACTGGAATCGAAGTCATCTTCAGTGTCAAATTGTTCTTCACTTGCTACTTCAACGCTCACTTCAGAATGAGGAATTAGCTCAACGTCTGTACTAGCTCGAGTTAATGTGATATTTTCAGGAACGTTGACAGTTGGTCCAAAAAATATCTGTTCAGGAACTTCAAAATTGCCGGAGACTTCTTGTGTTTCATCTGATATGTCAACTCTATCTTTCTCCTGCGTGTCCCAAATGGCCCTATGTTGTAACTTTTCTACCACCATCCATACAGTTCCTAACTTAGGATCAGATATATATATCACTGAACGTGCTTGCGTACAAAAAATGTATGGATCATTCTTGTACCAACAACGTTGAACATTAATTGACGTGAGATGATTACTAACTTGAATTCTCCTCTTTATGGCATTTGTGTCAAACCACTTACATTGGAATAGCACAATATGTCGTATGGGTCGATATATGAACTCAATAACCGATTGTAATACGCCGTAGAAGTCAATTACATCTGAGCCGTGTTCTCCTTGGACTACAATTCCATAATTTCGAGTCACATGAGTAACATCTCGCTGTTCGATATGAAATCTAACTTCGTTGACAATACATCCACTGTACTCATAAGCCTGCTTTTGAGGCCCATAAGCCAAAGAAACCAATGAGGATTGCGAGTCCAATTGACCATTTTTCACTTGATTAATAATCTGACAGTGAAATATATGTGTTAATATAACAAACTGAAATGTCTAATGTTAGGATCAAAATAAATATAAAATATTCTAACTTACAGTTGTCTCAAACCATTTAGGAAATTCTTTTTTGTGGGTTTCATCAACATTATGGTCACTATCATATGTAGCATTGTTAGATGTTGCCTACAATAAATTATCACGGTTAATGTATGGAAAAAATACAGTAATGATGCACCAGCAAAAAACTTACATTAAATACGGTTGCACTTCATCACAATTACTCAATATAAACCAATGCGCACGTTGAACTTCCTGAAGGGTTAGTAATTTGACACCTACTGCCCCAAATGGTCTGTAATTTTGACGGAACACTGTGATCTCTTGGTTATTACTTGCATCTCCATCATAGTTTCGTGGCCGACGATTAAAATGAGTTTCAATATTCTGCATGTACATCGAACAAAATATTATTGCTTTACTTATTATAACAGCTTCAGCTATTGAACCTTCAGGGCGTGCCTTGTTTTTCACATATTGTTTGTAATCTCCCAAAGCTCTGCAGATATGACAACAAGTTTGCATTAAGACTAAATTCTATGCACATAAAAACGGTTACAATTTTTCTTATATAAAACTGTATATATATATATATATATATAGTACCTCTCAATGGGATACATCCATCTGTAATGGACATTACCTCTCTTTCTAGCTTCATCCGGTAAATGCACAGCAAGATGTACCATGACATCAAAGAAAGCGGGTGGCAAAATTCGCTCCAGCTTGCATAGGATTATCACGATTCCTCGCTCAAGGTCGTCAATAACAGATGTGCTTAATGTCCTTTGACATAATTGTTTAAAGAAGCCACATAGATCAAGTACGACGTCACATACATTCGGGGGGAGATAAGGTCGAATGCCAACAGGAAGGAGAATCTCGAGTAGCACATGACAATCGTGACTCTTTAATCCCGTTATTGTATCATCTCTGACCCAACGCCCAATATTGGATGCATAATTATCATGGAATTTAACCATTTTCAGCCAATCATAATGATTTTCTCTCCGATTGATTGAGCACATAACTAGCATGAGGCTTAATAAAACCTCGAGAGGCGACTTGTAAATGCAATTCACTGCGAATTCTAAGATCTTGTAGGTCCAATCTAGCATTTACAGTGTCTTTTGTCTTACCCGGAATATTGAATAGTGTACCCACTAAACTCTCACAAATATTTTTCTCTATATGCATTACATCCAAATTATGTCGCAAACTCAGAGTCCCCCAATATTCTAACTCAAAGAAAATACTTTTTCATGTCCAATTCAACTCTTCAGGTAACCGTTTTCGATTTTTATCTCTATTATTAGGATGTTTACCTGGTGTGCTGTCTTTGAGATGTTGATGTTGGCAAAGTATGTCAAATGCAGACAATCGACTGGGCTTACTCTGAGGTTCATGTTGCCCGTTAAATAATTTACTCCTCCGCCAAGGATGACTCGACTCAAGAAATCTCCTGTGCCCCGTGTATCCGATTTTATTCCATAATCGTTGCGAAGGTGTATGACCCGCACAAACTGGACATGCCATGTATCCCTTAGTGCTCCATCCAGATAATGAACCATAGGCTGGAAAATCATTAATGGTCCATAATAATGCAGCATGCATCTGATAATACTGCTCTGAAGCTGCATCATAGGTATGCACACCCACATTCCATAATGTTTGTAACTCCTCGATCAATGGTCTCAAGTAAATATTTATATCTTTACCAGGTGAACGTGGACCAGGGATAAGCAATGACATAAACATGAACGGATCCTTCATACATTTCCATGGAGGTAAGTTATATGGAATGACAATAACGGGCCAGATGCTATAAGAGTTGTACATATTCCCAAATGGGTTAAAACCATCAGAGGCAAGATCTAACCTGACATTACGGGGGTCCTCAGCGAAACGGGGGTACATGTCATCAAATTCTTCCATTCGGTTCTGTCCGCAGGATGGCTAAGTATGTCCTCCGCACCGATCCTCTTTTCATGATGCCACATCATATCAGTCGCTGTGTGTCATGACATGAACAATCTCTGCAACCTGGGCGTTAAAGGGAAATATCGCAATATCTTTTGAGGCACTTTCTTCCCCATACCACAGACTTTGTACCGACTTTCACCACATATCGGACAATGTTCAAGTGATTCATACTCGGCACGAAATAATACACAATCAAACTTACAAGCATGAATGGATTCATACCCCATTCCCAGATCACGCAACATTTTCTTTGCCTCGTAGTACGACTTAGGCAATTCGCTTCCAACCGGTAACATTTGGGCCAGTAACTCTAACATCATATCGATACTTTTGTTGGTCATTCTGTTGATCACTTTAATGTGTA
This sequence comes from Zanthoxylum bungeanum, assembly GCA_019454045.1. Classification (NCBI taxonomy): domain Eukaryota; kingdom Viridiplantae; phylum Streptophyta; class Magnoliopsida; order Sapindales; family Rutaceae; genus Zanthoxylum; species Zanthoxylum bungeanum. The sequence goes on from SKCR01044035.1 coordinate 67,069, forward strand.
ATAATTTCACAACGAAATTCAAGATCGACATTCCAGCACCTTCGAATGGAATTTTTTTTGCCTCATCAAGTAGTTCACTAAATAAATTTTGATCATTTCCACTTAACACTGGCATGTCACCACTAACACTATGACCAAGTTGTGGACCTTGTAAGTCATGCAAAATATCGGTGATCTCATCGTTTGCAGGTTGATTGTAACTACTACTCCCTTCGCCAACATCAAAAAACCGTGACTGAGAATGATACTGCTCACCGTGATAAATCCACGTACGGTAAGTTGGTGATATTCCTGGCATGTATAAATGATTATGAACTTCATCTAACCGCTTCTTTTCCTATTCAAACAATTTGCACATGGACAACGAACACGACCTTCTGCATCAATGTGTTGCTTTGCGACTTCCATAAACTCAAACAATCCATTACGATATTCAACACTCAATCTATCCAGAGAGCTCATCCAATTTCTATCCATTTCAGCAGAATACCTAAATATAATAATATAATTATTAGATATCATTTTACAGTAATCAACATTACTAATTCAGTAATACTTTATTTAATCATATATATATATATATATATTGGTTGATAAATTAAATAGTTTACAAAAAAATTATATTTTATTAATTAATATACTTACTCTACATATATGAATCATAAATCACTAACAAACAACATATAAACAACATATATCATCATAAAAATTGAAAATAATAAAGAAATATGAAAGAAGAATTACCTTATCGGAAATTGATTACAATTTTATTGAAAATTTTTAGGAGAGATGTGAGGCTGTTGTAGAGGAGAAATTCTCAGATTTCAGAGGATGAAAATGAAGAGAATGTGGTGGCAATCTTCATTTTAATCTATCTTTAGCGTCGAATATTCAAATTCGACGCTAATTGTTGCCGTTTTTAGCGTCGAAACTGTTTTTTCGACGCTAAATATCAAAACATTAGCGTCGAATTTAATTTAGACGCGAAAGAATCAAGGATTTGTCGGTGGAAACTTCATAAACCTTTAGCGACGATATATGTTCGACGCTAAAAGTATATTTTTGGCGTCGACTCCATTTTTTGACGGTAAAAGTGTAATATTTGGCGCCAAAAATTATTGCAATAATAGAATTATTCAGCGTCGAATATATTCGACTCTAAAGTACTGATTTTAGCGTCTAAAAAATGTTTCGACGCTAAAACATTAATATTCTGCATCGAAGTTTTATTCCATCGCTAAAAAGATGACATATAGCGTCGAAAATGATATTCGACGCTAAAACTCACTTATAGCGTCGAAACAGTATTCGACGCTAAATATTTGGACGCTAAAAGCCATAATTCTTGTAGTGAATGGTGAAGTCTTAGATTAGAGATCAAAGAAACATCTTTCTTTGAATTAATCTCAAAACAATTTGGAACAACCAAAGAGAGAGAGAAAATGATGAATTTCGGCCAAGGAGAATTCTACTTCCCTTGGTAGAATATTCTATTTATATATATATAGTCTAGCGATTGTCTTATTTATATCCCAATACAATAAGTGAAATTACCTACAAGTAATAGTGATAAACCAAACTCTATACCCAAGAGAGGGGGGGTGAATGGGTTACAGCTAAATAATACAGAAATAAAAATCTTTACCGATTTTAAGCTCTTTTACCAATTAATGCTTAATGTCAATTTTCTCTATTTCGATATATCACATATATGCAAGTTTTGAATATATAAACATGTAATAAATAAAACTTACAATATGTAAAGAGTTAAGGGATAGAGAAAACAACATCGAGATTTATAGTGGTTCGGCCAACAATGCCTACGTCCACTCCCCCAAGCCGCACTTGGAGCTTTTCACTAATAACGAGTTTCCGTGGCTCACTCGCAACCAAGAGTTTTACGCAAGGTGCACTCTGAACCTTTACACTTTAAGTTTTCTACGTATCTCACTCGAAAACCTTTACAATTACCCAAACAATGAGATTTCACAAACCGCAAGTGTTTTGTATAAATAAGTTGTAAAACACACTTGGGCACTCACAATGATAAAAAAGATTGTGTGAGTTGGTTACCCAAGGGATCTAAGCTCACTACCAATGTATATGAAGGTGTAGTGTGTGTGAGCTTGATGAATGAATGTTTATGAATATGAAGATTTATGAAACACTCTTGTTTTTGCCTTAGTAGAATATGTATGAAGGTTCTCTGGTTCTCTAACCAAGCAAAAATGAGTTGGGGCTCAATTTATATCAAAATGAAAGACTGCCCCAACTTTGCTGTCTCTAGACACCGGTATGCCGGTCTCTAGACACCGGTATGCCGGTCTCTAGACACCGGTATGCCGGTTTGGCATAGTAACGAGTATTAACGGCTATATTACTATTGAAGATATATACGTTAGGCCAGTATGGTACCGGTATGGTGACCGGTATGAAAACCGGTATGGTCCTTGTCGGTTCCAGTATGTGTGCAATATGAAGAGCTTGACCGGTATGGTCACCGGTATGATGACCGGTTTAGGTCATGCCGGTTCCAGTAAATGAACTAGCCGTTAGACTCATCGGTATGTGACCGATATGGACACCGATTTGATTTGTGCCGGTTCCAGTAGCTATGCATTCTCCAGGTTCACCGGTATGGGACCGGTAAGGTCCGTGCTGGTTCTAGTGAGTATGCAAAACACATCATCTCACCGGTATGGACACCGGTAAGGGACCGGTATGCCGGTCTCTGTACCAGAAATGCAAGTATGAAGATTTTAAAGCATTTTGTACATGAACCTAATGCATCTAAGTGAGTGTGCATGTTTCCTATGAGCTTAGGCACTTGAATATTCAAATCACATTACAATTAGAGCCCTAAGCTAAGACTTCATATAAAATCTTCAATGTATGCAAGTCTTCACATTCTTCGCTCTTCACCATCGTTGTGCTTCGACATCTTTTTATATTGTCTTGCATTTGCGCGTCGAAGACTTCACTCTCGTTGCATCATCAAAATCTATGTCGCCAACAATCTCCCCATTTTTGATGATGGCAACCCCTTAAAACTTGTGAGCTTCTAGGAGTCCATAATGTTGACAATTTTGCTTCCCTTCAATAATAGCTCCCCCTTAATGTGTGATTGTCTTCAAAATAGCTCTATAAGACTTAGACAAACACATTAGTAAAATTACTCCCCCTTAATCCAAGGGTGAGGGTAAAATAAGTTTTAATCTCATTCCAAATGATTTCTCCTCCTTTGACATTATCAAAAAGTAGAGAAGTAAAAAATTAAATCTAAATGAGATGCCAAATAAATATGTGCATTAAATAATGATACCAAGATTTTAAAAATATGCACATTTGGCATTTCCCCCTTTTTGCCATAAGATGTAGAAATCATGCATAAATTATTTCTCAAAATTTATACCAATGAATACCAATTGAATAAAGATCAATGTATTTCAATGATTTCTTCCCATAATTATGATACCAATTAATCAAATATTCATGATTTTCTTTATACCAATGGGAAATTATGTTGATGTACATGCATTTCATGATATCAACCTAAAATTTGTATAAACATATATGCATTCATTTTCATTCAAAATATGTTAAATGTCAAAGGCATATTCAATGCAAATCAATCAAGTATTCACATATATGGTATTTAACTCAATAAATTCAATGTGATACTAATTGATACAAAATGAGGTTTAAATTTATGATTAAGGCATTTAA
>SKCR01044036.1:0-77629 GCA_019454045.1 Zanthoxylum bungeanum
TAATCCCATCTATCCAAACCTTATTAAAGTGTTTTACACCAATATGAAATTTTCCATTAGTACTCATGAAGCCTTTAGGACAACAGTTAATGGAACTCACTTCATTGTCACTCCCAACATTGTTAACCGTCTCTTTCAAACCTCAAATAATAGACTTATTTATGCCTCATCACATAGAGCCTTCCGTCAATTTGAGTGCATCTCTGGAGCCGGAGTTATGTAATTTGTGCAAAGAGACACACTTTTTCCTCAACCATATCCTAATGTTCATGTGCTTAAAAAGGTTGACTTAGGGTTTGATATGTAAGTTCTCACCGAAATCATCCAATGCATTATCTTACCTTATAAAGGCCATATTGACACTGTTAATCTTTTATATATCTGGGTCATGGGATCCCTCGGACTACATGTACCTATAGACATAGGGTTTCTAGTTTGTCAGTACATGCAAACCACTCGTTCTCATCCCCAACAAAGTCTCCCTTACGACTTTCTGATCACACAACGTCTCCACCAATATCATGTTCAAATTACCATTGATGAGCCAAAATTCATTGTCACTCTACACCAACAGATTACTTTAGCCACATTTCATGCCAAATAATGGGAAAAAGTCGACGGAGTCTAGCGTATGAAGGCCAAGAACAGAGCTTCAGAAGCCTCCACTTCCAAAAGACTAAGAATGATTGGTGTTGTTGATTCTGATGAGGAAGCCGACATTACAGCAGCTGAGGCAGCATGACCATCAAGTTCTAGGCCATCGGCGAATGAGCAACACCACCTTGTCATGGCTCGACTTGATTATCTAGCTGACAGTCTAGGAACTCTCTCCACAAATATCATTCAACTCTCCACTTCTTTCACAACCTTCAGTACTCGAGTAGACCAACAACTCACTTCTCAACAACAACGTCTAGACTCCATGGAAAAAAAGATTGATTCACTTACTGGAGATCTATAGATTGTCGCCTTGGGCTACATTTTTTTTTTACATATTTTGGATATTTTGGATGTATTTTCAATATTTATGTAATTGTTCAATGTTTTCAGTGCTTATGACTTATTTTGAATGGAGTGACTACTTCCTTAAATTGCATCTATTTGTGCTCTATGAATGATTTTAAATATTATATGGCATATCACCTTACGTTTAATTTTTGGTTCTCCAATCTTTTTGATAATGTCAAAGGGGGAGAAATCATACCAATGAGATTTAAACTTGTGTTACCCTCACCCTTGTATTAAGGGGAGCAAATTTATATTAATGTGTTTGTCTAAATTTTATAGAATTACATTGGAGACACACATTGCGGGGGAGCAAGATCGTCAAAAAATTGGACTCTCAAAGCTTCACAAGTTGTAAAAGTTCCATCATCAAAAAGGGGGAGATTGTTAGCGACATATTCTCAAGATGAATTTTGATGACGTCAACACTTGAAATCTTCGACGCACATTAGCGAGACATTATAAAAAAATGTCGAAGCACGTTGGTGGTGAAGAGTGTGAATGTGAAGACTAGCGACAAAACGAAGAAAATCTTTTTTAGTCTTTGCTTAGAGCTTTATATGTAATGTGAATTATTTATCTAAGTACCTAAGCTCATAGGACACATGCACATTCATATAGATGCATTAGGGTCATGTGCAAAATGATTTAAAACTTCATATTCTATATTTTTGCATAGAGACTAGCATACCGGTCCCATACTGGTAACCAAACCGGTGAACCTGCTCTATTTGCAAGTTCTCAGAAACCGATAAGCATCATACCGGTGCCATACCGACCCTCCATACCAGTCTTCATGGAGATTGTATAGCCACTGGAACCAGCATGCACTATACCGGTCCCCATACCGGTGAGCCTAAACCTTTGCATGCTTTCTGGAACTGGCACGGACCATACAGGTCCACATACCAGTGTCCATACCAGTGAGCCCTTTGATCTTGCATGCTCACTAGAACCGGTGAGGACATACCGGTCCCCATAGTGATGACCATATCGGTCTCAACAAATATATTCAAACGGTAATATAGTTGTTACTTTTCCAGATTAGCATACCGGTGTCTGGAGACCGGCATACCGGTCTCAGACAGGAAAGTTAGGGCAGTTTCCATTTTACTATAAATTGAGCCCCAATTTCATTTTTGTAACTAAACTTCAACGTTCATACATTTTATTTAAAGGCAAAAACATAGAGTTTTATAAACCTTTTTATTCATACACTCTCATACATCAAACTCACACACTACACCTTCATATTCATAAGTAGTGAGCTTAGAACACTTGGGTAAGCAACTCACACATAGAATCTTCATTATCTTTGTGAGTACCCAAGTGAAGTTGTAAATCTTTTTATCAAATACTTGAGGTTGTGAAATCCCTTTGTGAGTCGGTATACTCAATAGGGTAAATTATAAAGGTTAGTGAGTGAGCCTATTGTCAAAACGCATTGTAGAGGTTTTTGAGTGAGCCTATATCTAAAACTCATTGTAAGAGGTTTAGAGTGAACCTAGTGTGTAAAACTCTTGGTTGCGGGTGAGCCACGTAAAAGTCGATTGATAGTGAAAATCTTCAAGCGCGGCTTGAGGGAGTGGAAGTAGGCATTATTGGTCGAAGCACTATAAATCACGATGTTATTTTCTCTATCCTTAACTCTTTACTTATTGCAAGCTTTCATTTATATATATGCTTATTACTTAGAAACTTGCATATATGTGATATATTGAAATAGAGAAAATTGACCTAAGCTAAAATTGGTAAAACTAGATAAAATCGGCAAAGATTTTAAATTCCGCATTATTAGACAATAATTCAATTCACCCCCCCTTTTGGGAATATAGAGTTTGGTTGTTGTATGCTTGTAGGGAATTTCAATAATAATAATAATAATAATAATAATAAAATACATGTGTGGATAAATACATAATAATATCATTTTGTTGCCAATATAAACATGGTGAATATTTTCCAAGTCCGAATTGAATCTAGCTGTCATGTTTTTTTTGGGTTTTCTGTTTCTTGGAATTTAGATATAATATCCTTGTTTCCTGTTGAGCTTCCGAAGCAGCATTTTACCTACATAATAAATAAAAATCACAATAAAACATAAATATAATTATTATTTAACATATGTGCTTAAATTAATGGGGTTAATGAAATTATAAGTGTAAAATAATTAGTTTCTCTTTTATTAAGTATACAATTTTTAATGCTCATCATACCCTCCAACCAGCTTATTACTAGTCTCTAGTAATTTAAGCGAAAAATTAAAAGAAAGATTCTCATCCAAGTTAATAAATATTTTCTTTTTTTCTAAATAATCAAACAAGTAAATTCTCATGTACTTTTTACCCTTCTTCCATACACACATAAAATAAGGTATTAATCAATTCATTATGGCCATATTCATAGCTCTTGTTGAAAAGAAAGTAATATTTTTGTCCTAAAATTATATTAAAGTTCACACCTTTTTGGCACTGGAAGTTTATTTATAAATACAATTTTTAAAAAAAAAATAGTAATACATCTTCAATCATTGTAACGAGTTTTGGGCCAGTAACTCCTAAAGTAGTTGGCTTTAAGACACTAGGTGTTAAGACACCCACACAGACTTAATTGATTGGATCTCATATATTAAAAAGAAGAATTGTATGATTTTCTCAAGCTTTCTCTTTAACCCATGTAACGAGCTTTGGGACAATGACTGATAGACCAATTGTAATTAGGACACTAAGTGTTAAAATACCTATACGAACTTAATTGCCTGAGTTAGAGAGACTACAAAATTGAACTTATTTGTAAAAAAAATTTTATAACAACTCAAGCTCTACTGTTTTACGCGAACAATCACTGCTTATTGAGGAAAGATGTTCGGTTACTAAGTAAAAGCTTGATTATTATTATAGTCTTTTTTAACAAAAAAACTAACTCAAGCTCTACTGTTTTACGGGAACAATCACTACTTCCTGAGGTAAGATGTCCGATTAATAAGTAAAAGCATGGTTAGTTTTTTTGAATAAAAAGACACATTCCACTGCCTTTAGGTGCTACCTCCAACAAACTAGAGAACTGAATATTACAAATTTTTCATTTACAATACATGATCATATGTTACTGTGTATGTTGGTAATACCTGTCAAATGAGCATTGATGAGCGGAAAATATATCAATATTTACGGTCATTTTTACTTAATATTTTGTATAGTTTCTCGAGCCTTATGAACGTTTTGATGTGTTTTAGTTTATTTTTCAGATAAAATAAAATCATGACTAAATGGAATCAATCATGACGAAATGTGGAACAAATAAGGGCAAAAAATGGACTTGACATTTTGATTTTGGAAATTGGAAACTTGAAATGGCGTTCTAACGAAGTACAATTTCGGAAATTCCAACTTTGCGCAATTGTCATATTTTGGCCATAACCTTTTATTCAGTTATCAGATTGAGGTGATTCAAGTTTCAGATTAAAGAAGACTCAAAGATATACAACTTTGAAGTTCATAATAATTTCAAATTCTAAAGTTTCCATGAACGAAATTGATAAAACATCCGGAAGTGTGTTATGTAATTATTAAAGTTATTTTCAAAACAAAATAATAATAATAAAAAAAAAATGAAAATTGTCAAACTTCCACCAAACATATTGAGGATTTGGTGCCATGTTTGGTGTCATATTTGATGCCAAGTTTGGTGGAGCAATTGGTGGAGAAATTGGTGGAAGCCTTTAAATGTGGAACAAATAAGGGCAAAAACCGGACTTGACATTTTGATTTTGGAGATTGGAAACTTGAAATGGCGTTCTAACGAAGTACAATTTCGGAAATTCTAACTTTGCGCAATTGTCATATTTTGGTCATAACCTTTTACTCAGATATCAGATTGAGGTGATTCAAGTTTCAGATTAAAGAAGACTCAAAGATATACAACTTTGAAGTTCATAATAATTTCAAATTCTAAAGTTTCCATGACCGAAATTGATAAAACATCCAAAGTGTGTTATGTATAATTATTAAAGTCATTTTCAAAACCAAATAATAATAATAAAATAAAAAATGAAAATTGTCAAACTTCCACCAAACATGCTGTAGATTTGGTGCCATGTTTGGTGGAGCAATAGGTGGAAGCCTTTAGATTTGCCTATAAATACCAAGCTAAACTTTGTAAATTTTTCATGTTTTCTTTGGAGGAATTTCTCCATGAAAACCTAAAGGAAAGTGTCTTGTATATTTATTCAAGTTTTCTTGTATTTCTTTTTATTTAATTAATAAAATTTTATGTGTTTTCATTAACAGCATGAGCAGGTAATCTCGTTCTGATGGGGTGAAAATGTGAGACTTTTAATATAATAAATTAGATTAATCTCCCTTATTTTAATTAAAATTTGGATTAATTAGTTACCGCCTATATGGTCGGTTTAGGTGACAACCTTATTTACCGCCTATATGGTCGGTTTTACATTTCAGACGTAGTTTCCGCCTATCTGGTCGGTTTAGGCAATAACCTTGTTACCGCCTATATGGTTGGTTGGATTTAATTGAGACAAATGGAATTACCGCCTGTATGGTCTGGTTAAATATAATTAATTAATCGGTAAACATTGACAAGAAGGGAGATTTCTAATTTTGAAATATTAAAAGTGGATCCTCTAACCTCAGTTTTTCTTTCATTATTGTAATTTTATTTTTATTTATCTCCAAGTTATTTTTTATGATGTTTTGTTTATTTAAGTGTTTAGTAATCCTAAGTATGTTTTGTAACTAAACATATTATCTGGGGTTGTGATGAATTCCAATATCACTGGTTTATAAGGGGTTATTTTGTATATTGGGTAATATAAAAGTTTATTTATTAAGTCTTAAGCTTAATGCTTCCTGTTAACTGGCCATTAATAAGATTGATCTGGCAAACTTAAAATAAACTTGACGAAGGAATTTTAGATTTCAGCCTTAGACTTTATAGCCCACGATCTCCCTTAAGGATTAGATACCCCATAATAGATTTCCTTCCAAGATAGACATATACCTGTCGGGCGGGGGCAGCAATAATTGGAACTTAATCTTAATGAATTCAGGTAACTTTATTAACATAGACATATGATTAATTAGGTTACACTGGGTATTTGCATCTTACTATCGACAGAGGCTTTTGCATAATTTCGTGTTCCAGGTTAATAAACCAATATATTGCACAAACATGAGATAATCACTTCATCTTTAAAAGATATTGGAAGGATTCAAACCATAGATAGTTTAATAATATTGAATTTTCCTTTAATTTACATTCATACTATTTTATTTACTTGTTTTAGTTTAAAATCATCATCCAATCAACAACCAATCTATTAGATACTCGTAAACATTTGGCTTCATAAATAATAGCTTGGGTATTAAGTCCTCGTGGGATCGATACTTTTTATACTACTTGAGCGATACGTGCGCTTGCGTTATACGTGTGATCACCCGATCAAGTTTTTGGTGCCGTTGCCGATGACTTATTTATCTTGTACTATTAATTTTGGGGTTAGATACCATACTTGTGTCTAATTGTTTTTAATTATTATTTTTGTTTACTTGTGTTTAGGTTCTCACACACTAATGAGAAGAGCCAGAAGCTTTGAAATCCGACGCGGACCCAGAAATTGAAAGAAAAATCAGATAGTTGAGAAGTGAAAGATGAGAAGGTCAAGAAGCAATCATCAACATGGAACCTGAACCTTGGAAGTTGCTGTAGGGGTTTTAGGGGGTAAATCCGGTAACGCAGCGGAAGCGGCGGAAGATCGTATCTTCCGATTTCAAAACTTTTTCTCGGATTAATTAAATAAACATATTTATTTAATATTCCAATAATCAAATTATGAAATAAAATTCAATAAATCATATTTAGGTGAATTTACCAAATTACCCTTACTTTGGTATTTTGTCCATTTTAGTCCGAAATTGATCTAATCAATTTTGAATGATTCTAAATCATTTCTAAGATGAACTTAGCATGTTCAAAACATCAAAACACCAAAAGCAACCAAATCCCCAAATTTGACTCATTGGCCGAATGCTCCCAATGGGGTGCCATTTGTGCACTTTGTCATTTCATGCTTCAAAACACATCAAGATGTAATCCAATCAACATGAAACTTTATATGCATCATATACACATCCAAATACACAACATATATGAAAAACCCAAATTTGGAATTGGTCATGAACCCTAATTTTTCAATTTCTTCAAATTGGACAAATTAGACCAAATTGGTTAAATCAATTACTTTAATCATGTTTCTTCCATCCAATCAAAGTCTCAACACAATGAAACAACTCAAGATCAAATCTAGGTCATCTAAGAGTGGGTCAACAACTCTAGATTAGCAACATGGTTTCCAAAACCTAAAAGAATACTTATAACTACACTAGTCACAAGCTTCCTCCATTATACATGCTCTACACTTTCACCAAACTTTTATCCATAAAAAACACAAAGAATAAAGAATAGAAAAAATCAAGAACATCACAAGATGTTGCCACAACAAGAGGAACAATTACTCTCTAATGGAAGGTTGGAAATACTTACTATTTCCAAGCTTTTCTTGATTTTTCTTTCTTTTTCTCTAGCATCCTTTGCTTCCTTAATGGAGTTTTCTTTAAAGTGTATTAGGTTATCAAATGAAGTGAAATGAAACAATATATATACTAGGACAAAATTGCCTTGGCCGAATTGTGTATACATATATACCAATTCATTTCAATTTCATTTAACTTTACATTTAGTCAACTTGCATAAATATCTTAATAACTCTTTATTAGATATAATTAAGTCAACAATGAAACTAAGAATAATATAACTCTTATATTTAAGTGTATTGGCCGAAATTATAAGAAATAAAGAAAAAAGATATTTTTATTTTCAAACAATTTTTGAACAAATATCTTAAGAAGTCAAAATCAATTTGACAACCTTTTCCTTTAATGTAAAGTCAAACATTTACAACTTATAATCATTTCCTAACTTTATCATTTGGTGATATTTTATATTTTAATTATATTAATCATTTAACAATTAAATAATTAAATAATTAATTAAATACAAATATATCAAATATATGTATTATATTTACTTAAATATCTCAAATATATATATTGATATATGAAATATGTCAATACCTTTATTTGACTATTTATTAATGTGTAATTAATAATATCATATATTAAATACAAATACACATTAATTAGGAAATGACGGTTCGCCCGTTCGCATGTATTTTTCGTTTAACGATTAAACGATTTATAAATAATCATCATTATTCTAAATAAATGTTTCTTAGTGCTCTACGAGTATGTTTCATTATTGAGACTCTCTAGATTCAGGTATATCCGTCACGAAATCCAATTTCGTGTCCATAATCTATCACCCGTAGATTATGACGATCACAGATAGAAACTAGATGAATCATACAGGTCGAGGTCATTGCATACGTATAATCCCTCCGTCACAGGTATCCAGATAATCCCAGAGATATAGATGTAAACGTCAAATCTCTATAGGTATTATCTCGTCGACGTATCTATTAGCAATCTTTAAATAACACTCGGAACTTACTTCCGAGTATACTGTGGCCACAGATTTAACAGACTGCTAAATATATATGGACTACCTATGCTCTGTACACAGAACTGACGGATCCTATCTTGACACACACAGGATATCCTGAGGATCGATCCACACCCAACGAACAGGCGGAGGTCTGATCTAAATAGATCGGTGACGTGACTGCCATCTAAGTGTGGAGGATGTCTCATACATCCACAGTGGTGTCTCAAGTCGAAGGACCACTATGCTACTCAACCCGAGAAGATTCTTATTGACGTTGGTGTACCATCCATTAAGAATCTTCGGTGAGCCGTTCAGTGTTTATCCACTATAAACACCTACACGTCTATACGAGTCTCCATAGACTCATGGTTCATTGGGATAAACCATCGGACCAAGTCTCGATATACGACATGTACTGGTCTCAACGGATTTGACTAACCGACCCGTGTTAGCAAATCTTGACCAGGAACTATGTTTGATAATATTCATATAGCAGTGACACTTCCCAATGTCAATTACAAACTAACTTTGTAACTGTGTACTGCATTATATATTATCGGGCCTTTGTCTAATATATACATATCACTAAACCACATTTAGTTTCAATCTAATCGTAATCAGATCGAATACGTATATAAGAACAAGAGGTGCAACCATAAATAAGTAATATTATGGAATAAGGGGATGTTCGTATTCATGAATCAGACATAAATACGGTCCGGATTGGCGCTCTGAGCACCAACCCCAACAATTTCTCCCACTTGCTCTAGTGCCAATCCACGGTATCATATACACGTCTCAATGTGCATCGTATGCACATGGCCCTCAAAAGCTCACCCAGTACTTAAGAGGTAGGCAACAAAAAACAAGTCCGCTATGACATATTGAGTTTGTCAAACAAACTCCATCGTTTCCCATAGTCAGCATCATTCATATTTTGTAGAATCTAGATTATACATTAATATGACTCTGATGCTACATCAGTATTGTGCTACAGCTACTGAGTTGTCCAAGTATTTAAGGATCAAATCCAAAATACTATGAAGACAACCGCAAGCACAATAACAATTCAAAACTTCTATTTTATAAGGTCACTATGCAACTTCATAAGTCAATACTTATAAGTTGCATTTAATTCCACTATAAAAAGTAGAATCCTTCGTGACACTCCCACTGCATCTTTTCTGACTCTTTATGACGTAGACTGTCTAACGTCATAATTAGTCTCAAAACTAATATGACCCTAATGGTTGCAGACTATATTCTCCATGAATTAGAAACTCGTTCTTAATATCTCAAAGATCACAAAGAACGTGTTTCAAGATCCATCATATGGTCTATAGGATGTCAAAATAACTCGTAACAATTACGATTAAATCGACATCGATAATCGCACATAATAAAGTATTCATTATGTCATCATCAAATGATACATAATATTGTTTAGACATTCTAATCAATTTCTTTCGAAAAAGGAATCATCCTTTACGAAAGATGAATACTATGTATAAGACATACAATAACTGTCGAACAGTTATACTAACTGTCATACAGATAGCCTTGTTATGTCCTTTATTAGATCATATCTAATGTACGAATAATAGGAGTATCTCACAAGTCTCTTAGTTTTATATCTTATATAAAACTTTATATCGTATATAACAGAGACTACTCCCACTGTTTTCACGGAGTAAAGAAGACTTAGGTAAATCTTTTACCTAAAAACATCTCATTATTACTATAATAATGATAATGTTGTTAAGATATATAACACTAGAAAGTAATTTGTACGCTCCCACTAACCCTTCAATCACATATGTATTCTCTATACTTTGACAAGATCAGACAATCTGACGATATCAAAAATAGAGAACACAGATTTCTGGAAGACTTATCTGAGTCTACAATAGGCTCTATAAGCTAGCACACTAAACTGCGATCTCAGCAGAACACAAACTCTAGGGCCATTCCAGAATGAACTCTTCAAACAAAGGAAATCACAACTGATCTCTTATCTGAATAAGTCATCCAAAAACGCCACTTTGCATTCTTTAGCTAAAATATACAGTTTAATATCAACATTAACCAATATATCTTTAATTGTTCAATTAGTGTGACTAGATAAGTTTTCTCAGAATCTACAATAGATTGCTGAGTATAACTTTTCTCACTGTCATACTGTAAAGGTCAAACCTTTAATAAGCTCACATTGCTTTCGCTGCGCAAACAATTAGCACATATCATGAACTAATTCATAATGAAAGCGTAATCAAGTTCAAAACTTGATCGTAGTAAGCTATGAACAATCTTAGATCTATGGTTCAATGGTGAACTTCCAGAATCGATATCAAATATCGCTTCCATTATAAGTTATAGGATAATTTTTCTTCAGTAAGAAAACAACGGAACCATTAAGTATCAAATACTCGTGAATGATTCTGTTATCCTATTGGACTTGTACGGAAGATGTATAAGGGTTGTTTCATCTTATTAATTACGTAGTTCCATTTATAATTTATCATTCTCACATTTGACTTCAATAAGTCAAGTCTTTTCTACAATAATTAACATCAGATGTTACACACCAAGTAATAAAACAATTTTATTACTTAGGATCGTAGGAAAGATATTCTATTAAATAGAATACAATATTCTATTAAACAGAATAAACGATAAACTTTTACTTATACCTCCGAGGTGTAAGTAATTTCCATTATATAACTTATATAAAAGAAAGATTCAAATCTTAAACTTTTCAAGATTCAAATTTTCTACCTATACATATCATATATGTAACTGTAGAAATTAATGGAACATTAATTAAAGAGATGAATTAGTGTTACTGGAGCATAACCCCAAGAGTATTGAAACTAATTCGGTAACATTCAATATCAGACGAATCAAATCATATAAGATTCGATTGCTCCCACTACTCAATTCCATCAAGATGGAATCGTGGAAGAACAATATTGAATATGAATCATATTCACTAAATAACCTTAGAACTAATTGCTTTAAATTCATACGTTTGATCGTATCAAAGATCTTTGAACAGTTCAAAGACATGTTATGAATTTTGAGGATAGAATTCTCTAAAAACTTTAGATTGAATATATTTGAACAAGTCAAAATGTTCAATCTACGTTTCATCAGAACGGATTGAAAGTACTTGATACTTTCAAGACTTTCAATATGTGTTCCTTCAGAAACACGTAACTAAGTTATGACAATTCATCAACTAAGTTACGAAGTAAAGAAAACTACCTTAAGCAATTATTATTTATTAAACTACATACATCCAATGTATCAGTTAAATAAATCTGGTGGTCCAATGACAATCATTGGTTAAACGAGATCTTAATCACTTTCCTGAATACAATATTCATTAAATGGATAAGGATATGTGGTGTGATCTAGTATCAAACATCCTTTACCATACGGAATAAGCATCCAATGCTTAAGTGATTAAATTCATAAAGCACCGTTCTAAATTATTTACTTTTACCGAATAATTTTTCTTAATGTTTATCTCTACGTCAATGACACTACTAGTTATATTTAAAATATGTAACAATTTTTATAAAGAACAAGTGACTATCCAATAGTCGCAAGTTCCGATATCAAATATCAAAACAATCGTTAACCAATATTTTCAAATAACTAGACGGGAGATCTGGTATCCAATACCTATAGTTGTAGTATTGTGAAAATCGATATTTTCTATACACAAATATACGCATCTCCTTTCTTTAGCTTTACTATTTGCATTCAACTATTCACAACAATTGTAAATAACTGATTAGCAAATTGTGTCAGACACATTACCTCTAAAGGTAATTAAAGCTTAGAAACGTCATTACTAGATAAACAAATACCTAATAGGGCTTTCTAAATGCCAGTCAAGAATCTCGAGACATGAACTAATTCAAGTCAATTCTTACTGCATAAGAAACTATTGTCTCTAAAGTATTATATCCTAAAGGGGATATCTATCTAGATTATCTATCATGACTTAGAAACTAAGTCATTAACCATCTTTATTTTTGAAGAAAATCGGAACAACAGTTCCCGATGGTTTAGACCAATCTAATAATATCCTAGTCTATAGTAGTATCTAGAACCTATTCTAGAATAACTGCAACCAAGAGTCTAGTCAGATAACATATCAAAATATGTGTGCAGTAAATAAAAGTTTAATTCTATATACTATAGAATAAGGAAACAAACAAGCGGCAATTTCCATAATAACATACACTGCCTAAGTTATGGAATTTTTAAACTTAGCAGTGCCTCCCACTATTTTTACGTAATGCCGTAATCCCCAACGGAAAGACGAGAATTCAATAATTAAATCGAATTCCATAATGGGAAGAGGACCCCATGAATATATTTCGACTCACAGCAGAGGCACGGTCTCGCCTACGTATATTCACAGGTAGACAACTAATTGTCAATCACTCACTAGTGACTCCGAGGTTCCGGTCCTGGCCGTTTCTCGTTGTCGCTGCGAAGGCAGGCCCACAAGGAGACGTACCAAGGTTAAACTTGTCAATGATAAACTCAAGTTACTTGCGTAACCCTGACAGCTAGGGCACGTTCAGGATTCCGCTTTCGCTTGAATTTATCTAGTATCTAATATACATTCGGCATAAATAAATTTCTATCAGCTACACCCTCACAGCAGAGGCACGGTCTCGGATGTAGTCAACGAAAAGATATTTATAAACCGTATTGACAAGACGGACCAAGAAACAAGTATTCCAAATACTAGTTACTTTAAAACCTTATTAAGCGGGGATATTCCATTAAGTGTCATACACCCTAAATCTAATCAAATTAGATTATAACATGCATGATGTATAAAGTCAAGAAAACATGATTAAACATTGAATAAAACAAGCTAATCATTTATGGAGGCCTAGAATCAGACTCGCTCTGATACCATTTTGTAGGGGTTTTAGGGGGTAATCCGGTAACGCAGCGGAAGCGGCGGAAGATCGTATTCTTCCGATTTCAAAAATTTCTCGGATTAATTAAATAAACATATTTATTTAATATTCCAATAATCAAATTATGAAATAAAATTCAATAAATCATATTTAAGTGAATTTACCAAATTACCCTTACTTTGGTATTTTGTCCATTTTAGTCCGAAATTGATCTAATCAATTTTGAATGATTCTAAATCATTTCTAAGATGAACTTAGCATGTTCAAAACATCAAAACACCAAAAGCAACAAAATCCCCAAATTTGATCACTTGGCCGAATGCTCCCAATGGGGTGCCATTTGTGCACTTTGTCATTTCATGCATCAAAACACATCAAGATGTAATCCAATGAACATGAAACTTTATATGCATCATATACACATCCAAATACACAACATATATGAAAACCCCCAAATTTGGAATTGGTCATGAACCCTAATTTTTCAATTTCTTCAAATTGGACAAATTAGACCAAATTGGTTAAATCATTACTTTAATCATGTTTCTTCCATCCAATCAAAGTCTCAACACAATGAAACAACTCAAGATCAAATCTAGGTCATCTAAGAGTGGGTCAACAACTCTAGATTAGCAACATGGTTTCCAAAACCTTAAAAGAATACTTATAACTACACTAGTCACAAGCTTCCTCATTATACATGCTCAACACTTTCATCAAACTTTTATCCAATCAAAAACACAAAGAATAAAGAAAGAAAAAACTCAAGAACATCATATGTTTGCCTAGAACAAAGGAACAATTCCTCTCTAATGGAAGGTTGGAAAATACTTACTAAAATCCAAGCTTTTCTTGATTTTTCTTTTTTTTCTCTCAAGCTTCCTTTGCTTCCTTAATGGAGTTTTCTTTAAAGTGTATTAGGTTATCAAATGAAATGAAATGAAAACAATATATACTTGGACAAAAATTGCCTTGGCCGAAATGGTAACATATATACCAAATTTCATTCAATTTCATTTCATTTCACTTTACATTTAGTCAACTTGCATAAATATCTTAATAACACTTTATTAGATATTTAATTAAGTCAACAAATGCAACTAAGAATAATATAACTCTTATATTTAAGTGTATTGGCCGAAATATAAAGAAATAAAGAAAAAAGATATTTTTATTTTTCAAACATTTTTGAACAAATATCTTAAGAAGTCAAAATCAATTTGACAACCTTTTCCTTTAATGTAAAGTTCAAACATTTACACTTATAATCATTTCCTAACTTTATCATTTGGTGATATATTTATATTTTAATTATATTAATCATTTAACAATTAAATAATTAAATAATTAATTAAATACAAATATATCAAATATATGTATTATATTTACTTTAAATATCTCAAATACATATATTAATGATATATGTCAAATACCTTTATTTGACTATTTATTAATGTGTATTTAATAATATCATATATTAAATACAAATACACATTAATTAGGAAATGACGGTTCGGCCCGTTCGCATGTATTTTTCGTTAACGATTAATTAAACGATTTATAAATAATCATCATTATTCATAAATGTTGCTCTAGTGCTCTACGAGTATGTTTCATTATTGAGACTCTCTAGATTCAGGTATATCCGTCACGAAATCCAATTTCATGTCCATAATCTATCCACCCGTAGATTATGACGATCACGGATAAACTAGCTGAATCATACAGGTCGAGGTCATTGCATACGTATAATCCCTCCGTCACAGGTATCCAGATAATCCCAGAGATATAGATGTAAACGTCAAATCTCTATAGGTATTATCTCGTCGACGTATCTATTAGCAATCTTTAAATAACACTCGGAACTTACTTCCGATGTATACTGTGGCCACAGATTTAACAGACTGCTAAATATATATGGACTACCTATGCTCTGTACACAGAACTGACGGATCCTATCTTGACACACACAGGATATCCTGAGGATCGATCCACACCCAACGAACAGGCGGAGGTCTGATCTAAATAGATCGGTGACGTGACTGCCATCTAAGTGTGGAGGATGTCTCATACATCCACAGTGGTGTCTCAAGTCGAAGGACCACTATGCTACTCAACCCGAGAAGATTCTTATTGACGTTGGTGTACCATCCATTAAGAATCTTCGGTGAGCCGTTCAGTGTTTATCCACTATAAACACCTACACGTCTATACGAGTCTCCATAGACTCATGGTTCATTGGGATAAACCATCGGACCAAGTCTCGATATACGACATGTACTGGTCTCAACGGATTTGACTAACCGACCCGTGTTAGCAAATCTTGACCAGGAACTATGTTTGATAATATTCATATAGCAGTGACACTTCCCAATGTCAATTACAAACTAACTTTGTAACTGTGTACTGCATTATATATTATCGGGCCTTTGTCTAATATATACATATCACTAAACCACATTTAGTTTCAATCTAATCGTAATCAGATCGAATACGTATATAAGAACAAGAGGTGCAACCATAAATAAGTAATATTATGGAATAAGGGGATGTTCGTATTCATGAATCAGACATAAATACGGTCCGGATTGGCGCTCTGAGCACCAACCCCAACAGTTGCACCACTAATTCCCATTTCGAGACAGAACTATTCGGGTGATTGAACGACATCATTTATGTTATTGTACTTCCTCTCTTACAAAAACTGCGTTGGATATCCAAAAAATTGCATCAGATGTCTATAAATAAAACAGTTCAGTTCAGTTGAGAGGAATGCAATGAAGCATCCTAATGCCCACAACAGCAACAAACTTCCTGAAGTTTGCGGCACTTCAACTACAACCGAGTGGCTGAAGAGCAATGAAATGGTGTTTTTCCAATATTCCTTGAAAGACAGAGCTATGCTTGGCTACACTCACTACCAGTAGGTTATCACAACTGGAACACTCTAGCACACAAATTCCTTGCAAAATACTTTCCCCAGCCAAAACTTCAAAACTGAGGATGACATCACATTATTTGTGTAACATGATTCAGAATCCCTCTGCGAAGCTTGGGAAAGATACAAGGATTTGCTCAGAAAATGTCGTCACCATGAGATTGCAAAATGGCTACAAGTCCAAACCTTATACAATGGACTTTCTGGATTAATGAGAACCACAATTGACGCTGCTGCTGCTGGAGGTGCTTTAATGGCAAAAGAAGAAGATCAGGCTTGGGACCTAATTGAAGAAATGGCCAACAATAATTCTTTGTGGCCAACAGAAAGGAGCACGATCCAACGAATTACTGGAATTTATGAAGTTGGAGCCAACACAATATTGAGTACCAAGCTGATCAGATTTGCAAAAGTTTGGATACTCTTAACATGAAGGTTGATGCTGGATCTACAAGTTCACCATATGGAGGAGCATCAGAGTCAGAATCTTACAAAACCCATGATAAGACGATGAATTATGTCAACAATTTCAACAGAAATGGGAACAATCTATATTCCAACACCTACAACCTAAGTTGGAGGAATCATCCCAATTTCGCATAGAGCAACAATTCAGGGTAAAAGAACAATCCACCACCAGGATTCTAACAGCAGAACAAAGGCCATGAGTATGAAAAAGAACCAGGAATAGCATAAGTACTTGCCTTGTTGAAAAAGCAACAAGCAACATACGATGCTATGTTTCAAAGCCAATCTGCTTCTATAAAGGCACTGGAAAATCAAATAGGAAAACTAGCCAATGCTCAGAGTTACAGACTGCAAGGAAACCTTCCTAGCAACACAGAACCAAATCCAAGGAACAGAGGGAATGAGCAATGTCAAGCCATTACCATGAAAAACGGTACTGAAATCAATAAAGATGTTGGAGTCAAAACTATAAAATAATCAGATTGCCATCGCCCCAGAAGATCAGGAGAAAACCAATTTTACATGTCTGTATGATACTTTTGCTTTCCATAGGATGTCATTTGGACTATGTAATGCTCCTGCTACATTTCAACATTGCATGATGGCCATCTTCTCAGACATGCTGGAACAAAGTATGGAGGTTTTCATGGATGATTTTTCTGTGTTTGGAGACTCGTTCAACCACTGCTTGCAAAATCTGGAAAAGGTGTTACAAAGGTGTGAAGATACCAACCTGGTACTCAACTGGGAGAAATGTCACTTCATGGTACATGAAGACATTGTCCTGGGACATCAGATCTCACAAAAGGGAATCGAGGTAGACAAAACAAAGATCGAGACAATTGAAAAACTACCTCCACCATCATCCGTCAAAGGGATTCGGAGTTTTCTCGGACATGGAGGCTTTTACAGGAGATTTATCAAAGAGTTCTCCAAGATTGCTAAACCTATGTGCAATCTTCTGGAGAAAGATGTGCCTTTCAACTTCACCAAAGAATGCCACGAAGCTTTTGATATCTTAAAAAAGAAGATGGTCTCTGCCCCCATCATAGTAGCATCAGACTGGACCCTTCCATTTGAGGTGATGTGCGATGCTAGTGACTTTACTGTAGGTGCAGTTTTGGGACAACGCAAAGCAAAAAATTTCCATAACATTTACTACTCCAGCAGAACTCTGAATGAAGCACAACTCAACTACACAACCACTGAAAATGAGTTGCTCGCAGTTGTGTTTGCTTTTGATAAATTACGCTCATATCTGCTGGGTCCCAAAGTGGTGGTCTAAACAGATCATTCAACAATTAAATACATGATCGCGAAGAAAGATGCCAATCCCATATTGATCTGTTGGGTGCTTCTACTGCAAGAATTTGACGTGGAGATCTGAGACAGGAAAGGGACAGAAAATAAAGTGGCAGTTCACTTATCGAGGCTCGAGAATGATGAAACAGCTGGCAACAAACTGACAATCAAAGAAACCTTTCCAGATGAACAGTTGTTTGCCATGAAACAACAGGATGTCCCTTGGTATGTTGACTATGTAAACTACATAGTATCGGGAAAATGGGCGTTGGAATGGACACGTCAGCAATGAAAAAAGTTCTTCAAAGAAGTCAAGCACTATGTCTAGGATGAGCCGTACTTGTTCAAACGCTGTTCTGATCAATTACTGAGGTGTTGTGTTCCACATGAGGAGGTCAATAGTGTCTTGCAGTACTGTCATTCATCATCATATGGCGGATACTTCAGCGGAAATAAAACTGCACCCTAAGTCCTTCAATCAGGTTTGTTCTGGCCCACTCTGTTTAAAGTTGCTTACTTATTTGCTCTTCAATATGACATGTGTCAGAGAACGGGAAATATATCGAGGAGAAATGAAGGACCTCAACAAAACATTCTAGAAATGGAGATATTTGATGTATGATGGATTGATTTTATGGGACTCTTTGTTCCATCATTTGGAAACCTGTACATACTAGTTGCAGTAGACTACTCCTCCAAATGGGTTGAAGCAATATGACTGCCATCAAATGATTCAAAAGTAGTGATAAAATTCCTTAAAAAGAATATTTTCACTCGCTTCGGAACACCTCGGGCAATTATCAGTGATGGTGGCACACATTTCTGTAACAGATACTTCGATGCACTCCTATCCAAATACGGAGTTACTCATAAAGTTGCCAATGCCTACCATCCACAGTCAAATGGACAGGTTGAAGTTTTTAACAGAGAGATCAAAAGAATCTTGGAAAGAACCGTTGGATCAACAAGGAGGGACTGATCTACAAAATTGGATGACGCATTATGGGCCTACTGGACAACTTACAAAACATCCATTGGTATGTCCCCATATTGAATGGTGTTTGGGAAAGCATGCCATCTGCCAATGGAGCTTGAACACAAAGTATACTGGGCACTGAAGAAGTTAAATCTTGATCCACAAGCAGTAGGAGAAAAATGACTCCACCAACTCAACGAATTGGAGGAATTTCACCTACATGCTTATGGGAATGCCAGAATATAAAAAGAAAAGACCAAGAAGTGGAATGATCGAAAAATATTGCTCAGATAACTGGAACCAAGACAGCAGGTGTTGTTATACAATTCAAGGTTGAAAATTTTCCCTGGAAAGCTGAAACGATCTTGCAAATCTTCACAAGCAATTTCCTTCTCTCCCTCAAAACTCTTTGATGAAAGTCTACAAAGCTCGCTTGGAACGAATGAGACTTCAGATGATCAAAGGTTTTATAAATTCAGCTCATCATTTCACTCTTGAAGACATCCGGAGTTAAGAAGTAAATAAAAAAAAATGGAAGCCACTTCTAGAAGACGAGTTGTAAATATTTGTATGTTTAGCGGTGCTAGTGTTGGTTCTAAGCTAGAGTTCGTTGAGGCAGCACATTAATTGGGTAGAGTCATTGTTGAAAGGAATATGCACCTAGTATATGGAGGTGGCAATCTTGGACTAATGGGGTACGTTTCAAGGGCCATACAAGAAGGAGGTAGTCAAGTTCTGGGAATCATCCCAAAACCCTTAGCAGAGGCGAATCTGATAGGACCATCAAACGGAGAGGAACTTATCGTGCCAGGTATGTCCGAACGACTTGTGGAAATGATTAACCGTGCTGATGCTTTTATTACTTTGCCAGGTGGTTTAGGTACGATGGAGGAAATTTTTAAAGTACTATCTTGGGCGAACCTGAACATACACCAGAAATCGATTGGACTGTTTAACGCTGATGGATTTTATGATTTTCTTTGCGTGTTTCTTGATAATGCCCGGAGAAATGGGTTCGTATCAAAACCTGTAAAAGAAATCCTCTTTACTGCCAGAACTGCCCATGATTTAATTGACCAAATTTTAGCATTTGAACCACAAATTGACCATATCATTTCCAAGATTAATTGGCCCGATAATGATTGTGGTAAAAAGCGTCGGATAAATATGGATCTTATGACCGGCGTAAACACACACGTATAACGCAAGCGTACGTATCGTTCAAGTAGTATAAAAAGTATCGATCCCACGAGGACTTAATACCTAAGCTATTAATTTTATGAGGTCAAATGATTACTAGTATCTAACAGGTTGATTGATTGATTTGAAATGCTGACGATTCTAAATTTAAAAGCAAGTAAATAAAATTATCGAAAGTAGGTTTTAAGAAAATTCAATATTAAAAACTATCTAGGGTTGTGATTTCTTTTAATATCATTTTAAAGATGAAGTGGTTATCTTAAAGTTGGGTAATATATTGATTTATTAACCTGGAACACTAAATTATGTGTAAGCCTATGTCGATGGTCAGACACAAATACCCAGTTTAACCCAATTGAACCATATGTCTATGTCAACCAAATTATCTGGATTCATTAAGTTTAAGTTCCAATTATGGCTACCCCCGCCTGACAGGTATATTTCTATCATGTAAGGAAATCTATTAAAGGGTTATCTATCCTAAAGGAAGATCGTGGGCTATTGAGTCTAAGGTCTTAAACTTAAAATCCCTATGTCTAGTTCATTTTTAGTTTACCTAGTCAATTTTTTTAGTGGCCAGTTGACCGGCGTAAACACACACGTATAACGCAAGCGCACGTATCGTTCAAGTAGTATAAAAATATCGATCCCACGAGGACTTAATTCCTACTGTTGTTATTAATTATTGAATCTATTTATTTACAGATATCTAATTGAGAGAGAAGAGAATGATTACTTGATTGATTTGATTGATTGTAGAATTGCTAAATAAATAAATAAATAAAAAGACAAAAGAAAATACTAAAGAAAATAACAAAAGACACAAAGATCTAGGGTTGTGAATCATTCTAATATCATTTAAAAGATGAAGTGGTTATTTCATGTTTGTGTAATAAATCAGTTTACTAACCTGGAACACTAAATTATGCAAAAGCCTCCGTCGATGATCGGACGCAAATACCCAGTTTAACCCAATTGAACCATATGTCTATGTCAACCAAATTATCTGGATTCATTAAGTTTAAGTTCCAATTATGGCTACCCCTGCCCGACAGGTATATGTCTATCCTGTAAGGAAATCTATTAAAGGGTTATCTATCCTCAAGGAAGATCGTGGGCTATTAAATCTAAGGCTGAAACCTAAAATCTCTATGTCTAGTTCATTTTAGATTTACCACATCAATCTTATTGGTGATCAGACAACAAGAAGCATTAAGCTTAAGACTTAATAAGTAAACCTTTAAATTACCCAAACTATCAAATAACCCCTTATAAACCGGTGATATTAGAATTCATCACAACCCCAGATAACTAACACATAACTATGGCTAGTAAAAACTTAAAAGTAAAAGACATAAAGTAAAAGCTAAAAAGTAAAATAAAATAAAATAAAATGCTAAGGTAAAAGGAATTACTTTTACTATTTACTATTTTAGATATCTCTCATAAAATAATATATAAACCTGTGAAAATATTACCAACCGACCAATCTGGCGGTATCCTTTTTAAGTCAATATTTTAAATAGTGAATATATTATTTTTAAGGGAGATTAATCTAAATAGTAACAGTAAAAGAATTACCTTTCACCCTAGCTGGGGAAGTTACTTCCTCAGATAAATATGGATCTTATGACCGGCGTAAACACACACGTATAACGCAAGCGTACGTATCGTTCAAGTAGTATAAAAAGTATCGATCCCACGAGGACTTAATACCTAAGCTATTAATTTTATGAGGTCAAATGATTACTAGTATCTAACAGGTTGATTGATTGATTTGAAATGCTGACGATTCTAAATTTAAAAGCAAGTAAATAAAATTATCGAAAGTAGGTTTTAAGAAAATTCAATATTAAAAACTATCTAGGGTTGTGATTTCTTTTAATATCATTTTAAAGATGAAGTGGTTATCTTAAAGTTGGGTAATATATTGATTTATTAACCTGGAACACTAAATTATGTGTAAGCCTCTGTCGATGGTCAGACACAAATACCCAGTTTAACCCAATTGAACCATATGTCTATGTCAACCAAATTATCTGGATTCATTAAGTTTAAGTTCCAATTATGGCTACCCCCCCCGACAGGTATATTCCTATCCTGTAAGGAAATCTATTAAAGGGTTATCTATCCTCAAGGAAGATCGTGGGCTATTGAGTCTAAGGTCTTAAACTTAAAATCCCTATGTCTAGTTCATTTTAAGTTTACCTAGTCAATTTTTTTAGTGGCCAGTTAATAAAAAGCATTAAGATTAAGACTCAATAAATAAATCTTTATAATACCCAAACTATAATCTAACCCCTTATAAATCGGTGATATTAAAAATCATCACAACCCCAGATAACTTATTTAGTTACAACACATAATTAGGGCTGGTAAAAACTTGAAAATAAAAGACTTGAAGTAAAAATACGGTAAAGTAAATACTGAAAAGTAAATTACAATAAAATAAAATGCTAAGGTAAAAGGAATTACTTTTACTACTACTAATTTAGATATCTCCCATAAAATAATATATAAACTTTTGATAATATTACCAACCGACCAATCTGGCGGTATCCTGATTAAGTCAAATTAAGTCCAACCAGCCATTAAGGCAGTAATATTTGTCCATAAACCAGCCATAAAGGCGGAACCAAAATTAAATTACCAACCGACCAATCTGGCGGTATCCTTGATTAGTCAGGTTTAAACCAGATTAAAATTAAATTACCAACCGACCAATATAGCGGTATCATTTTTAAGTCAAATTTTAAATAGTGAATATATTATTTTTAAGGGAGATTAATCTAATAGTAACAGTAAAAGAATTACCTTTCACCCTAGCTGGGGAAGTTACTTCCTCAGATAAATATGGATCTTATGACCGGCGTAAACACACACGTATAACGCAAGCGTACGTATCGTTCAAGTAGTATAAAAAGTATCGATCCCACGAGGACTTAATACCTAAGCTATTAATTTTATGAGGTCAAATGATTACTAGTATCTAACAGGTTGATTGATTGATTTGAAATGCTGACGATTCTAAATTTAAAAGCAAGTAAATAAAATTATCGAAAGTAGGTTTTAAGAAAATTCAATATTAAAAACTATCTAGGGTTGTGATTTCTTTTAATATCATTTTAAAGATGAAGTGGTTATCTTAAAGTTGGGTAATATATTGATTTATTAACCTGGAACACTAAATTATGTGTAAGCCTCTGTCGATGGTCAGACACAAATACCCAGTTTAACCCAATTGAACCATATGTCTATGTCAACCAAATTATCTGGATTCATTAAGTTTAAGTTCCAATTATGGCTACCCCCGCCTGACAGGTATATTCCTATCCTGTAAGGAAATCTATTAAAGGGTTATCTATCCTCAAGGAAGATCGTGGGCTATTGAGTCTAAGGTCTTAAACTTAAAATCCCTATGTCTAGTTCATTTTAAGTTTACCTAGTCAATTTTTTTAGTGGCCAGTTAATAAAAAGCATTAAGATTAAGACTCAATAAATAAATCTTTATAATACCCAAACTATAATCTAACCCCTTATAAATCGGTGATATTAAAAATCATCACAACCCCAGATAACTTATTTAGTTACAACACATAATTAGGGCTGGTAAAAACTTGAAAATAAAAGACTTGAAGTAAAAATACGGTAAAGTAAATACTGAAAAGTAAATTACAATAAAATAAAATGCTAAGGTAAAAGGAATTACTTTTACTACTACTAATTTAGATATCTCCCATAAAATAATATATAAACTTTTGATAATATTACCAACCGACCAATCTGGCGGTATCCTGATTAAGTCAAATTAAGTCCAACCAGCCATTAAGGCAGTAATATTTGTCCATAACCAGCCATATAAAGGCGGAACCAAAATTAAATTACCAACCGACCAATCTGGCGGTATCCTTGATTAGTCAGGTTTAAACCAGATTAAAATTAAATTACCAACCGACCAATATAGCGGTATCCTTTTAAGTCAAATTTAAATAGTGAATATATTATTTTTAAGGGAGATTAATCTAAATAGCAATAGTAAAAGAATTACCTTTCACCCTAGCTGGGGAAGTTACCTCCTCATGGTGAATAGTAAAAACTGTAAAAGTAAAGAAAGTAAATTACTATTATTACAAAAAGTAATTAAAATTTAATTACAAAACTTAAATTAAAAAAAAATAAAACTAAAATAAATAGAGAGAGAACTCCTTCTTTACATCAAAGAGATGAGAGAGAGGTGGTGATCTAAAACTGAAATCTCGAGCTCAATTTATAGACCTCGGTAGGCTTCCAGCGTCGCGACGCCAAGGGCTTTGGCGTCGCGACGCCAGCTTCTTTTGCGTGGCTTGCTAATGCTTTGACACGTGGCAATTCGGATAAGAAGATAAGGCGACACGTGGCGAGGCGGCTAAGAGCTCAATTATTATTTGCTGACGTGGCAAGACGGCTGAGATCAATTGTCGGCACCGTAGGATTGCGACACGTGTCATACTGTGATTGGCTGATGATGACGTGGCATGTTGACTCGTTGACCTGATGACGTGGGACACGTAGGATGACACGTGGCACACATGGAAATAGTAATTGTCGGCATAGTAGGATGATGACACGTGGCATGTCGCACGTTAGCAGATCGGCTGTGATGGTGACACGTGGCACAGCGCACGTTAGCAAAGTCAAACTTCTCAAATTCTGACCCGTTTACCCGACGCACGTTAGCAGCTCTGGTGCGCGTTAGGCGTCGCGACGCCAAGGGCTTGCGCGTCGCGACGCGCCAAATTACCAAAATGCCTTTTTTCCAATTTTCACTGTTTTGGTCCAAATCACCTCCAGAATGTCCTGAAACTTTATTTATCTACAAAATAACACAAAACACATCAAAATATTCACAAAACTCAAGAAACTATACAAAATATTAAGTTAAATGAGTGGGAAATAGTGATAGATTACCACTCATCACACCCTCAAACCTAACATTTTGCTAGTCCTCGAGCAAAACACAAAATAAAATAACATTTAACTAAGCCACTTTCGTAGGGATCACGGTTGCATTTAGCATGCAACAAGCCTTTAAACCCCTAGGTGTCCCTAGTGGACGAGTTGTAGTCTCGTGAGGGTTTACAGCAATGATACCCACAAATATTTTACAAAAGTAAAAATGTAGTAAAACTAATGCACACAAAAGCAAAAAGACAAGAGAAAAGAGAATAAAGAAGTTAGTGACTAATCAGGTGAAACTTCTACTCCAAGTTACTAGTTGTTTTGTTTCTTTCTAAATTACTGAATAAGTAAATTCTCCGATTATATTTGTCATTCTTATACACAGCCAACATAATATTAAACAACTCATTTTTGCCCACAACAGTCATAAGTGAGTTGATAAGAGAGTAATATTTTGTCCTAAAGTTTTATCAGAATTCACACCTTTTTGCAGCAATGGAATAATTTTTCTCATTTTTCTGATTTTTTCTTTGATTTTTCTCTATTTTTTATTTATATACAATATCTTCCATCTATGTAGCGAGTGTTGGGTCGGTGGCTCCCAAACCAGTTGGCTTTAGGGCACCAGGTGTTAAGATACCCCTACGGACTTAATTACTCAGACTTCATATATATATATTTTTGCAGCATCTTTGATCCATGTAGCGAGCTTTGGGCCAGTGACTCCCAAACCAGTTGGTTTTAGGGCACTAGGTGTTAAAACACCCTTACAGACTTAATAACTCGGATCTTAGATTTTTTTTACTCCATCACTTTTTGAGATGCTTCCTCCAATTAAACTAGAGCACTGAATATTACAAACTTTTCAAATTTAGCTCATGTCCGTATGTTTCCATGTATGTTGATAATACCTGCCAACTGAGCATATGAAGATCCATTTTAGTCAGTATTATGGAGAATTACAAATTAAATAATTTAAAGGAAATAAACAAAAATTAACTTGTTTCAAAAATGGTTTGAGATACGTCTCAGGAGTGAAAACTCCTTACTCAGCTATCTCTTACCAATTTCACCTTTTTAGTCAAAATAAAAACACAAAAAAAACACAAAATTTTTTGTAATTTTTGAAAATTTTCATTTTTTTTTTGTATTTTCGAAAAAATTTGGACTAAAAATAAAAATAAACACAAAACTAAAAACAAGGTACTGATCAACTAATTCCCTCCCCCAAACCTAAATGAGACATTGTCCCCAATGTCTTAAACAGTAAAAGAGAGTTAAGAAGGTCGTACCTGGTTAGCTGAAATAATACAGGAAATTAAAGGTTAAGATCCAGATTAATCCGACGCCTCTTACCACGATCGTCCTCGGACCAATTTATCTTTGAAAGGATAGGGTCAACTCGTGGTTCATAGGCTATGAGTTGGTCTATTAGATCCGGAGCAGTTCTGGCAGTAAAGTAAAGAGGAGTTCTTTTAAAGGTTTTGACACGAACCCATTTCTTCGAGCATCATCAAGAAACACACAAAGAAAATCATAAAATCCATCAACGTTGAGCAGTCCAATTGGTTTCTGGTGTATGTTCAGGTTCGCCCAAGATAGCACAATAAAAATTTCCTCCAATGTACCCAAGCCACCTGGCAAAGCAATAAAAGCATCAGCACGGTTAATCATTTCTACCATTCGTTCAGACATACCTGGCACGATCAGTTCCTCTCCGTTTGATGGTTCAATAAGATTTGCCTCTGCCAAGGGTTTTGGAATGATTCCCAAAACGTGACTGCCTCCTTCCTGTACGCCTTTGAAACGATCCCCATAAGTCCAAGATTTCCTCCGCCATATATTAAGTGCATATTCCTTGCAGCTAAGACTCGACCCAATTCATGTGCTGCTTCTATGTATTGTGGTTTAGTTCCAACACTACTACCGCAAAACACACAGATGTTTTCAACTCGTCTTCTTGAAGTGGCTTCCATGTTTTACTCTGGATGTCTTCAAAAGTGCAATGATGAGTTGAATTTATAACACCTGAAAAGGGTGAGTAAAATAATAGCACTAGTACCTGCCAAATGACAATTATTAGTTAAACAAATCGTGATAGTCAAAAAGGTCTGGATCCTGTCGGAGAAGAAAATAAAACAACAAAACAAATCACAATGATTAGGAAAAGACAAAGAGATATAATATGTACAAGAATTTACAGTTTGATTGACGTCTATGCGTCAGGGACAAGCTTCCCATCCAATTTTCTTATAAATTGGCAAACAGGGTCTTTTTGAGTCAGATTCCCAAGACTTAACAGTTGTCTTTCTTTTTGAAATTGTGTATGTAATTTGCGAAAGGCTATGTGAACATATCCACTGGGATGCGTCTCAAGAGTCGAAGATATATCATCTAAAGACTCCTTACTCAAGCCATCCCTAATGAATTTAATTTTGTCTTCGCGATTATCAGACACCATTCCTAAAGAACGACAACGAGTATTGCAATTCCAACGTGCACATTTATAACAAACACCCATTTGCTTAGCTCTACGTTTCTTTGCATAGGTGCTTCTTCCAAAACCAGGCAGATTTTTAATAAAAGAGTCAGAAGACTCACCTGCCAATCGGACTCGTGCTTCAATTACCCAACGAATGTCATTAGGAACCAGTGATTGTCAGTAACCTCATCCGTTCCAAGCGAGCTTTGTAGACTTTCATCAGAGATTTTTGAGGGAGAGAAGGAAATTGCTTGTGAAGATTTGCGAGAGCTTCTTCCATCTTGAAATGTCTTAATCTGCAAAAACTAAACACACAAAATTAAATCACACCAAATCACAATATATACAAAAATTGCATGGGTTGCCTCCCTGCGAGCGCTAGTTTTAAGTCGTCAGCTAGACGTGACTGCCTGAACGTTATGCTGGATCTGAAAGTGTGACACTTTCTTTTTGTCGCTCAAATGATTCTCCCCAGTAGTGCTTGACACGCTGACTATTAACTTTGAATGTGTTGTTGGTGTTAGGATCCAGTAACTCAACAGCTCCATAAGGTAAAACCTGAGTGATCACAAATGGACCTGACCACCTAGATTTCAATTTTCCAGGGAAAAGTTTCAACCTTGAGTTGTAAAGCAACACTGCTGCCTTGGTTCCAACTGTCTGTGCACTATTTTTCGGTCATGCCATTTCTTGTCTTTTCTTTGTATAATCTGGCATTCTCATAAGCCTGTAGGCGAAATTCCTCCAATTCGTTGAGTTGGTGAAGTCTTTTCTCTCCTGCAGCTTGTGAATCAAAATTCAACTTCTTCAGTGCCCAGTACGCCTTGTGCTCAAAACTGGTAGATGGCACGCTTTCCCAAACACCAATCGATATGGGACATACCAATGGGTGTCTTGTAAGCTGTCCGGTAGGCCCATAATGCATCATCTAGTTTTGTTGACCAGTCCCTCCTTGTTGATCCAACGGTTCTTTCTAGGATTCTTTTGATTTCCCTGTTTGAAACCTCAACCTGTCCATTTGACTGTGGATGGTAAGTTGTGGCAACCTTGTGAGTAACTCCGTATTTGGATAGGAGTGCATCGAAGTATCTGTTGCAGAAATGAGAGCCACCATCACTGATGATTGCCGAGGTGTTCCAAACCGAGTGAAAATATTCTTTTTCAGGAATTTGATCACCACTTTTGAATCATTGGATGGCAGTGCAATTGCTTCGACCCATTTGGAGACGTAGTCTACAGCAACCAGGATGTACAAGTTTCCGAATGATGGAACAAAGGGTCCCATGAAATCAATACCCCATACATCGAATATTTCCACTTCTAGAATGTTTTGCAACGGTCCTTCGTTTCTCCTCGAAATATTCCCCATTCTCTGGCACCTGTCACATTGAAAAGCAAAAAGATAAGCATCTTTAAAAAGAGTGGGCCAGAACAAACCTGATTGTAGGACTTTGGCTGCAGTTTTGTTTCCGCTGAAGTGTCCGCCATATGGTGATGAATGACAGTGCTGCAAAACACTGTTGATTTCCTCATGTGGAACACACCGTCTCAATAATTGATCAGCACAGCGTTTGAACAGGTACGGTTCATCCCAGACATAGTGCTTGACTTCTTTGAAGAACTTCTTCCGTTGCTGAGTTGTCCATTCCAACGGCCATTTTCCTGACACAATGTAGTTGACATAGTCAGCATACCAAGGGACTTCCTGTTGTTTCATGGCAAACAGCTGTTCATCTGGAAAAGTTTCTTTGATTGACAGATCTTTGTCAGCTGTTTCTCCATTCTCGAGCCTCGATAGATGATCTGCCACCTGATTCTCTGTTCCTTTCCTGTCTCTGATCTCCACGTCAAATTCTTGCAGAAGAAGTATCCAACGGATCAATCTGGGTTTGGCATCTTTCTTCGTGATCAGATATTTGATTGCTGAATGATCTGTGTAGACCACCACTTTGGGACCCAACAGATAAGAACGAAATTTGTCAAAAGCGTACACAACTGCGAGCAACTCCTTTTCGGTGGTTGTGTAGTTGAGTTGAGCTTCATTCAGAGTTCTGCTGGATAAAAATGGTGTGGAAATCTTTGCTTTACGTTGTCCCAAAACTGCACCTACAGCAAAATCACTAGCATCGCACATCACTTCAAATGGAAGGGTCCAGTCTGGTGCTACAATGATGGGGGCAGGGACCAGCTTCTGTTTTAAGATCTCAAAAGCTTCCTGGCATTCTTTGGTGTGAAGTTGAAAGGCACATCTTTCTCCAGAAGATTGCACAGAGGTTTTTGCAATTTGGAAAAGTCTTTGATAAATCTCCTGTAAAAACCTGCATGTCCAAGAAAACTTCGAATACCTTTTACTGATGTTGGTGGAGGTAGTTTTTCAATTGTCTCTATCTTTGCTTTGTCTACCTCAATCCCCTTTTGTGAGATCCGATGTCCAAGAACAATGCCTTCCTGCACCATGAAGTGGCATTTCTCCCAGTTGAGTACCAGGTTTGTATCTTCGCACCTTTGTAACACCTGTTCCAAATTTTGCAAACAATGGTCAAAAGAATCTCCAAACACAGAAAAGTCATCCATAAAAACCTTCATACTCTGCTCCAGCATGTCTGAGAAGATGGCCATCATGCAACGCTGAAATGTAGCAGGGGCATTACATAATCCAAATGGCATCCTGCGGAAAGCAAAAGTACCATAGGGACATGTAAATGTAGTTTTCTCCTGGTATTCTGGTGCGATGGCAATCTGATTGTACCCTGAATATCCGTCCAAAAAGCAATAGAACTCATGTCCTGCCAGTCTGTCTAACATCTGGTCAATAAATGGTAGCGAAAAATGGTCATTTCTCGTGGCTTTGTTCAGTTTCCTATAGTCCATGCATACTCTCTATCCAGTCACTGTTCTTGTTGGGATTAGCTCATTCTTTTCATTGGTAATCACAGTAATTCCTCATTTCTTTGGTACACACTGCATATGACTCACCCAACTGCTGTCTGAGATGGGGTAAATGATGCCAGCATCTAACCATTTGATGATTTCTTTCTTTACGACTTCCTTCATGATTGGATTGAGTCTCCGTTGATGTTCCACTGTGGGTTTGTACTCATCGTTCATCAGGATCTTGTGCATGCAAAATGATGGACTAATGCCTCGAATGTCTGATATAGTCCAGCCAATGGCTTTTTTGTGCTCTCGTAACACTCTCAGACTACTTTTCTTCCTGCTCCAATGTTAGTGAAGAGAAATAATAATAGGTAATTCAGAAGATTTCCAAGAAATGCATACCTGAGATGACTCAGAAGTAACTTCAGCTCCAACTATGGTGGTTCTTCAATCGAGGGCTTGATTCGATCTTTTTTGGCAGTTCCCAACTTTCAACTGGTGGTGTTGCTTTGAATCGGAATGGTTTGTCAAGGTAGTTGATACATTCCAGGATTCATTTCAGCATCTAGCTCGCTGTCAGTCATGTTAGTGATGCAAGCTTCAAGTGTATCTGTGGGATGTTGGCTCAGTATTTTGAACGATATTATCAACAACATCAACTCTGAAGCATTCTTCTTCCTTTTCATCGCTCGGGAATTTCATGGCTTTGAAAACATTAAAGGTCATTTCTTGGTCCTGCACTTTATCGGTCATCTCTCTCATTTTTGCACATCAATCACAGTTTTACCTGTAGCCAAGAATGGTCTCCCAAGAATGATAGGTATTTTCTTTGTCTTCTTCCATGTCAAGGATGATGAAATCTGCTGGGAGAATTAGTTTGTCTACTTTGACCAACACATCTTCAACAACACCTCTTGGAATGCGAAATGGTTGTGTTCGGTGCAAGTTGCAATGAAACTGAGGTAGGCATTGCTTCTCCAATCTGCAGTTTCCTGTAAATAGAAAAAGGCATCAAGTTAACACTGGCTCCTAAATCACATAAAGCCTTACCGATATAATGTTCTCCAATGGTGCATAGAACTGTGAAACTGCCAGGATCTTTCAACTTTGGGGGAAGTTTCCTCTGAATAATGGCGCTGCATTCTTCCGTTAATGCTACTGTTTCGTAGTCTCCCAATCTTCGTTTTCGTGAAAGAATGTCTTTCATGAATTTGACATAACTGGGCATTTCTTTCAAGGCTTCTACAAATGGGATATTGATGTGAAGCTTTTTAAAAACCTCCAGGAATCGAGCAAACTGCTTGTCCAATTTGTTTTTCTGAAGACGCTGAGGAATATGTGGAGGTGGAATGATTCTTTCTGGTTCTTTTTCCTTTGCTTATTTTTCCTCCATCTGTTGCTCTGCTTCTTTTGGAACATCTTCAATGGTTGCCTTGATTCCAACATCTTTGTTGATTTCAGTACCACTTTTCAAGGTGATGGCTTGACATTGCTCATTCCATCGGTTCCTTGGATTTGGTTCTGTATTGCTGGGAAGATTTCCTGGTGGTCTGTAACTCTGAGTACTGGCCAGTTGTCTGATTTGATTCTCCAGTGCTTTGATAGAGGCAGATTGGCTTTGAAATATAGCATCATATGCTACTTGTTGCTTTTTGAATATCTCTGCAATCCATTCTTTCATTTCTGGTTCTTTTTCAAATTCCTGGCTTTTGTTCTGTTGCTGGAATCCAGGTGGTGGATAGTTCTTTTGCCCTGAATTGTTGCTCCATGAAAAATTAGGATGATTCCTCCACCATAGGTTGTAAGTGTTGGAATATGGATTGTTCCCCTGTCTGTTGAAATTGTTGACATAATTCACCGTCTCTTCAAGTTGGTTAGTTCTGGTGCTCCTCCATATGGTGAACTTGTGGATCCAGTGGTAAGAGTCTCCATGAATTTGCATATCTGATCTAGCTTGGCACTGACTGCTGTATTGGCTCCACTTTCATAAATTCCTGCAATTCTTTGGATCATGCTCCTTTCTGTTGGCCACAAGGAATTGTTGTTGGCCATTTATTCAATTAGTTCCCAGGCTTGATCTTCTCATTTTACCATTAAAGCTCCTCGAGCAACAGCATCGATTGTGGTTCTCATTATTCCAGAAAGTCCATTATAGAATGTTGGACTTGTTGAAACCATTTTGGAATCTCATGGTGAGGACATTTCCGGAGTAAATCTTTGTACCTTTCCCAAGCTTCTAGAGAGTTTCTGAGTCTTGTTGTACAAAGGATGTGATGTCATTCCTCAGCTTTCCAGTTCTGGCTTCTGGTTGAATGGTGAACGTACTTTGCAAGAAATTTGGTGGCTAAAGTGTTCCAAGTTGTGATGGAACCTGTGGTGTGAAGCTGTGCAAGATGTAGCCTAGCTTAGCATCCTCCTCTCAAGGAGTATGGGGAAAACACACAATCTCATTACTTCTTCAGCTTCTCGGTTGTAATTGAAAGTGCCGCAAACTTCCAGGAAGTTGCTGATGTGGGCATTAGGATCTTCAGTTGCATTCCCCCCAAATAAACTGACTGCTGAATCATCTGAATGCATGTTTTGATGTCACCTGCATTTGCTGGTAATGAAGGAAGTACAATTCAAGAAATAAGTCTGTCAACCACCGGAATGGTTCTGTCTCGAATGGGAATTGGTGGTGCAACTTCCAAAGTTTCAGGTTCCATATTGACTAAAGCTTCTTGGCCTTCTCGTCTTTCCCTTCTCAACTGTCTGATGGTTCTTTCAATTTCCGGGTCAAGCGGTCGAAGTTCAAAACTCTGGTTCGTCTCATGAAGTTTCTGAGAACCTGAAACACAAGAAAACAAAAACAATAAGTAAAAAGAAATTAGATACAAGTAAAGGTATCTAACCTAAAACTATAGTGAAAGATAAATAAGTCCCCGGCAACGGCGCCAAAAACTTGACCGGCGCAAACACACATGTATAACGCAAGCGTGGTGTATCGTTCAATTAGTATAAAAAGTATCGATCCCACGAGGACTTAATACCTAAGCTATTAATTTTATGAGGTCCAATGATTACTAGTATCTAACAGGTTGATTGATTGATTTGAAATGCTGACGATTCTAAATTTAAAAGCAAGTAAATAAAATTATCGAAAGTAGGTTTTAAGAAAATTCAATATTAAAACTATCTAGGGTTGTGATTTCTTTTAATATCATTTTAAAGATGAAGTGGTTTATCTTAAAGTTGGGTAATATATTGATTTATTAACCTGGACACTAAATTATGTGTAAGCCGATGTCGATGGTCAGACACAAATACCCAGTTTAACCCAATTGAACCATATGTCTATGTCAACCAAATTATCTGGATTCATTAAGTTTAAGTTCCAATTATGGCTACCCCCGCCTGACAGGTATATTTCTATCATGTAAGGAAATCTATTAAAGGGTTATCTATCCTAAAGGAGATCGTGGGCTATTGAGTCTAAGGTCTTAAACTTAAAATCCCTATGTCTAGTTCATTTTTTAGTTTACCTAGTCAATTTTTTTAGTGGCCAGTTGACCGCGTAAACACACACGTATAACGCAAGCGCACGTATCGTTCAAGTAGTATAAAAATATCGATCCCACGAGGACTTAATTCCTACTGTTGTTATTATTATTGAATCTATTTATTTACAGATATCTAATTGAAGAGAGAAGAGAATGATTACTTGATTGATTTGATTGATTGTAGAATTGCTAAATAAATAAATAAATAAAAAGACAAAAGAAATACTAAAGAAAATAACAAAAGACACAAAGATCTAGGGTTGTGAATCATTCTAATATCATTTAAAAGATGAAGTGGTTTTTCATGTTTGTGTAATAATCAGTTTACTAACCTGGAACACTAATTATGCAAAAGCCTCCGTCGATGATCGGACGCAAATACCCAGTTTAACCCAATTGAACCATATGTCTATGTCAACAACAAATTATCTGGATTCATTAAGTTTAAGTTCCAATTATGGCTACCCCTGCCGACAGGTATATGTCTATCCTGTAAGGAAATCTATTAAAGGGTTATCTATCCTCAAGGAAGATCGTGGGCTATTAAATCTAAGGCTGAAACCTAAAATCTCTTGTCTAGTTCATTTTAGATTTACCACATCAATCTTATTGGTGATCAGACAACAAGAAGCATTAAGCTAAGACTTAATAAGTAACCTTTAAATTACCCAAACTATCAAATAACCCCTTATAAACCGGTGATATTAGAATTCATCACAACCCCAGATAACTAACACATAACTATGGCTAGTAAAAACTTAAAAGTAAAGACATAAAGTAAAAGCTAAAAAGTAAAATAAAATAAAATAAAATGCTAAGGTAAAAGGAATTACTTTTACTATTTACTATTTTAGATATCTCTCATAAAATAATATATAAACCTGTGAAAATATTACCAACCGACCATCGGCGGTATCCTTTTTTAAGTCAATATTTTAAATAGTGAATATATTATTTTAAGGGAGATTAATCTAAATAGTAACAGTAAAAGAATTACCTTTCACCCTAGCTGGGGAAGTTACTTCCTCATGTGAATAGTAAAAACTGTAAAAAGTAAAAAAAAAAAAAAGTAAATTACTATATTAACAAACGTAATTAAAATTATTTACAAAAACTAAAAAATTAAAAAACTAAAAACTAAAAACTAAAAGAAACTAGAGAGGAAACTCTCTCTTTATATAGAATAGAAGAGAGAGAGTGGTACAACAAATTCTGAAATTTGTGAAGCTGAATTTATAAGCGCGGGTAGGCTTCGGGCGTCGCGATCCTGAGCCCTTTGGCGTCGCTACTACCACCAGCTTCTGTCGACGTGGCACGCTCTGGTTCGTCGGTTGCAGATTCTGGATAAGATGATAAGGTGACACGTGGCGAGGTGGTTGGGCTTCAATTATTGTGACACGTGGCGGCTTCTGATTGGTCGATGAGATTCTTATCCACCACGTGTCAGATAAGGATTAGATACTTAATGATTGATGCTGATGTGGTGGTGATGTGGCGGTGACGTGGGAAAGAGAGTGTCGGCACCGTATGATTGCGACCCGTGGCACTTCCTGATTCGATGATGATGACGTGGCGATGAGGTGGCAGTTTGACTTGGTCAACCTGGTGATGTGGCTGATGACATGGCAATGACGTGGAGTGACACATGGCACACGTGACGATGATGACTGTCGGCACCGTAGGATGCTAACACGTGGCACGGCGCATTTTAGCAGATCGGCTGTGATGGTGACACGTGGCACGGCGCACGTTAGCAAAGTCAACTTTTCTCAGATTCTGATTTGTGGACCCGGCGCACGTTAGCACTTTCGCGCATGTTAGGCGTCGCGACGGGGAAGGTCTTGGCGTCGCGACGCGGGAAATTACCAAAATACCCTTTTTCGTCCAATTTTCACTGTTTTGGCCCAAATCACCCTCCAGAATGTCCTGAAACTTTATTTATCTACAAAATAACACAAAACACATCAAAATATTCATAATACTCAAGAAACTATACAAAATATAAGGTTAAATGAGTGGGAAATAGTGATAGATTTACCACTCATCACACCCCCAAACCTAAAATTTTGCTAGTCCTCGAGCAAAACACAGAAATAAATAACATAATAAAATAAATTTAACTAAGCCACTTTCGTAGGGATCACGATTGCATTTAGCGTATGCAACAAGCCTTTAAACCCTAGGTGTCCCTAGTGGACGAGTTGTAGTCTCGTGAGGGTTTACAGCAATGATACCCACAAACATTTTACAAAAGAAAAATGTAGTAAAACTAATGCACACAAAAGCAAAAAGACAAGAGAAAAGAGAATAAAGATGTTAGTGACTAATCAGGTGAAACTTCTACTTCAAGTTACTAGTTGTTTTGTTTCTTTCTAAATTACTGAAGAGGTAAATTCTCCGATTATTTTTGTCATTCTTCATATACACAGCCAACAAGATATTAATCAACTCATTTTTGCCCACAACAGTCATAAGTGCAGTTGATAAGAGAGTAATATTTTTGTCCTAAAGTTCTATCAGATTTCACACTTTTTAGTAGCAATGGAATAATTTTTCTGATTTTTCTGATTTTTTCTTGATTTATTTTCTATTTTTTATTTATATACAATATCTTTCATCTATGTAGCGATTGTTGGGTCGGTGGCTCCCAAACCAGTTGGCTTTAGGGCACCAAGTGTTAAGATACCCCTACGGACTTAATTACTCAGACTTCATATATA
This sequence comes from Zanthoxylum bungeanum, assembly GCA_019454045.1. Lineage (NCBI taxonomy): Eukaryota > Viridiplantae > Streptophyta > Magnoliopsida > Sapindales > Rutaceae > Zanthoxylum > Zanthoxylum bungeanum. The sequence goes on from SKCR01044036.1 coordinate 36,976, forward strand.
TATATATTTTTACAGCATCTTTGATCCATATACCGAGCTTTGGGCTAGTGACTCCCAAACCAGTTGGTTTTAGGGCACAAGGTGTTAAAACACCCTTACAAACTTAATAACTCGGATCTCATATTTTTTTTTTACTCCATCACTTTTTGAGATGTTTCCTCCAATTAAACTAGAGCACTGAATATTACAAACTTTTCAATTTTAGCTCATGTCCGTATGTTTCCATATATGTTGATAATACCTGCCAACTGAGCATATGAAGATCCATTTTAGTCAGTTTTATGGAGAATTCACAAATTAAACAATTCAAAATGAAATAAACAAAAATTAACTTATTTCGAAAATAGGCTTGAGATACGTCTCAGGAGTGGAAACTCCTTACTCAGCTATCTCTTACCAATTTCACATTTTTTGTCAAAATAAAAACACAAAATATTTTTGTAATTTTTTTGAAAATGTTTCAAATTTTTTTGTATTTTCCGAAAATTTTGGCCTAAAATTAAAAAACACACAAACTAAAAACAAAGTACTGATAAACTAATTCCCTCCCCCAAACCTAAATGAGACATTGTCCCCCAATGTCTTAAACAGTAAAAGGAGAGTTAAGAAGGTCGTACCTGGTTAGCTGAAAATCTACAGGAAATTAAAGGTTAAGATCCAGATTAATTCGACACCTCTTACCACGATCTTCCTCGGACCAATTTATCTTTGAAAGGATAGGGTCAACTTGTGGTTCATAGGCTATGAGTTGGTCTATTAGATCCGGGGCAGTTCTGGCAGTATAGAGGAGTTCTTTCATAGGTTTTGACACGAACCCATTTCTCCGAGCATCATCAAGAAACACACAAAGAAAATCATAAAATCCATCAACGTTAAACAGTCCAAGCGGTTTCTGGTGTATGTTCAGGTTCGCCCAAGAGAACTATAAAAATTTCCTCCAAAGTGCCCAAGCCACCTGGCAAAGCAATAAAAGCATCAGCACGATTAATCATTTCTACCAAATGTTCAGACATACCTGGCACGATCAGTTCCTCTCCGTTTGATGATCCAATAAGATTTGCCTCTGCCAAGGGTTTTGGGATGATTCCCAAAACGTGACTGCCTCCTTCCTGTACAGCCTTTGCAACGATCCCCATAAGTCCAAGATTTCCTCCGCCATATATTAAGTGCATAATCCTTGCAGAGAAGACTCGACCCAATTCCTGTGATGCTTCTATGTATTGTGGTTTAGTTCCAACACTACTACCGCAAAACACACAGATGTTTTCAACTCATCTTCTTGAAGTGGCTTCCATGTTTTACTCTGGATGTCCTCAAAAGTGCAATGATGAGTTGAATTTATAACACCTGAAAAGGGTGAGTAAAATAATAGCACTAGTACCTGCCAAATGACAATTATTAGTTAAACAAATCGTGATAATCAAAAAGGTCTGGATCCTGTCGGAGAAAATAAAACAACAAAAAAAATCACAATGATTAGGAAAAGACAAAGAGATATAATATGTACAAAAATTTACAGTTTGATTGACGTCTATGCGTCAGGGACAAGCTTCCCATCCAATTTTCTTATAATTGGCAAACAGGGTCTTTTTGAGTCAGATTCCCAAGACTTAACAGTTGTCTTTCTTTTTGAAATTGTGTATGTAATTTGCGAAAGGCTATGTGAACATATCCACTGGGATGCGTCTCAAGAGTTGAAGATATATCATCTAAAGACTCCTTACTCAAGCCATCCCTAATGAATTTAATTTTGTCTTCGCGATTATCAGACACATTCCTAAAGAACGACAACGAGTATTGCAATTCCAACGTGCACATTTATAACAAACACTCATTTGTTTAGCTCTACGTTTCTTTGCATATGTGCTTCTTCCAAAACCATGCAGATTTTTAATAAAAGAGTCAGAAGACTCACCTGCCAATCGGACTCGTGCTTCAATTACCCAACGAATGTCATTAGGAAAACCGTGAATTGTCAGTAACCTCATCCGTTCTAAGTGAACTTTATAGACTTTCATCAGAGATTTTTGAGGGAGAGAAGGAAATTGCTTGTGAAGATTTGCGAGAGCTTCTTCCATCTTGAAATGTCTTAATCTGTAAAAACTAAACACACAAAATTAAATCACATCAAATCACAATATATACAAAAATTGCATGGGTTGCCTCCCTGCGAGCGCTAAGTTTTAAGTCGTCAGCTAGACGTGACTGCCTAAACGTTATGCTGGATCTGAAAGTGTGACACTTTCTTTTTGTCGCTCAAATGATTCTCCCCAGTAGTGTTTGACACGCTGACTATTAACTTTGAATGTGTTGTTGGTGTTAGGATCCAGTAACTCAACAACTCCATAAGGTAAAACCTGAGTGATCACAAATGGACCTGACCACCTAGATTTCAATTTTCCAGGGAAAAGTTTCAATCTTGTGTTGTAAAGTAACACATGCTGCCTTGGTTCCAACTATCTGTGCACTATTTTTCGGTCATGCCATTTCTTTGTCTTTTCTTTGTATAATCTGGCATTCTCATAAGCCTGTAGGCGAAATTCCTCCAATTCTTTAAGTTGGTGAAGTCTTTTCTCTCTTGCAGCTTGTGAATCAAAATTCAACTTCTTCAGTGCCCAATACGCCTTATGCTCAAGCTCAACTGGTAGATGGCACGCTGTCCCAAACACTAATCGATATGGAGATATACCAATGGGTGTCTTGTAAGCTGTCCGGTAGGCCCATAATGCATCATCTAGTTTTATTGACCAGTCCTTCCTTGTTGATCCAACGGTTCTTTCTAGGATTCTTTTGATTTCCCTGTTTGAAACCTCAACCTGTCCATTTGACTGTGGATGGTAAGCTGTAGCAACCTTGTGAGTAACTCCATATTTGGATAGGAGTGCATCGAAGTATTTGTTGCAGAAATGAGAGCCACCATCACTGATGATTACACGAGGTGTTCCAAACCGAGTGAAAATATTCTTTTTCAGGAATTTGATCACGACTTTTGAATCATTGGATGGCAGCGCAATTGCTTCGACCCATTTAGAGACGTAATCTACAGCAACCAGGATGTACAAGTTTCTGAATGATGGAACAAATGTCCAATGAAATCAATACCCCATACATCGATTATTTCCACTTCTAGAATGTTTTGCAACGGTCATTCGTTTCTCCTGGAAATATTTCCCATTCTCTGGCACCTGTCACATTGAAAAGCAAAAAGATAAGCATCTTTAAAAAGAGTGGGCCATAACAAACCTGATTGTAGGACTTTGGCTGCAGTTTTGTTTCCGCTGAAGTGTCCGCCATATGGTGATGAATGACAGTGCTGCAAAACACTGTTGATTTCCTCATCTGGAACACACCGTCTCAATAATTGATCAGCACAGCGTTTGAACAGGTACGGTTCATCCCAGACATAGTGCTTGACTTCTTTGAAGAACTTCTTCCGTTGCAACGGCCATTTTCCTGACACAATGTAGTTGACATAGTCAGCATACCAAGGGACTTCCTGTTGTTTCATGGCAAACAGTTGTTCATCTGGAAAAGTTTCTTTGATTGACAGATCTTTGTCAGCTGTTTCTCCATTCTCGAGCCTCGATAGATGATCTGCCACCTGATTCTCTGTTCCTTTCCTGTCCCTGATCTCCACGTTAAATTCTTGCAGAAGAAGTATCCAACGGATCAATCTGGGTTTGGCATCTTTCTTCGTGATCAGATATTTGATTGCTGAATGATCTGTGTAGACCACCACTTCGTGATCAGCATACCGCCTTATGGTCGGTTGGTAATTATTGAAATTGGTTTTAACCTGACTAAACTGGATACCGCCTGATTGGTCGGTTGGTAATTAATTATTAATTTGACTTAATCAGGATACCGTCTATATGGCTGGTTGGTAATTATCACACAAAGTTTATATATTATAATAAGGGAGATATCTAAAATTGTAGTGATAAAAGTGGATCCTTTAACTCAGATATTTTCTTTTTTTGTATTTTTACATTTTTACTTTTCCAGCATTTATTTTATTTAATTTCATCATTTACTTTATGTCTTTTATTTTATTTAAGCTTTTACTAACCGTAAATATGTGTCGTAGCTAAACCCGTTATCTAGGGTTGTGATGAATTCCAAGATCACCCGTTTATAAGAGGTTATTTTATAGTCTGGGTAATATAAATGTTTACTTATTAAGTCTTAAGCTTAATGCTTCTTGTTAACTGGCCATTAATTAGATTGATCTGGTAAACTTAAAATAAACTTGACAAAAGAATTTTAGGTTTCAGCCTTAGACTTAATAGCCCACGATCTTCCTTGAGGATAGATAACCCTTTAATAGATTTCTTTACAGAATAGACATATACCTGTCGGGCGGGGGTAACCACAATTAGAACTTAATCTTAATGAATCTAGGTAACTTGGTTGACATAGACATATGATTTAATTGGGTTACCCTGGGTATTTGCATCTGACCATCGACAGAGGATTATGAGAATTTCGTGTTCCAGGTTAGTAAACTAATATATTACACAAACATAAGTTAACCACTTCATCTTTAAAAAGATATTGGAAAGATTCACAACCCTTGATAGTTTAATAATATTGAATTTTCTTTAATCTACTTTCACGTTATTTCATTTACGTGTTTTAATTTTAAAGTCACCACCCAATCAAACAATGAATCTATTAGATACTTGTAAAAATTTGGCTTCATAAATTAATAGCTTAGGTTTTAAGTCCTCCTGAGATCGATACTTTTTATACTACTAGAATGATACGTGCGCTTGTGTTATACTCGTGTGATTACGCACTTGTCAAGTTTTTGGCACCGTTGTTGGGGACTTATTTATCTTTCACTATTAATTTTGGGGTTAGATACATTTACTTGTATCTAATTTCTTTTTACTTATTATTTTTGTTTTCTTGTGTTTCAGGTTCTCAGACACTACATGAGACGAACCAGAAGCTTTGAAATCCGACTGCTTGTCCCAGAAATTGAAAGAACCATCGGGCAGTTGAGAAAGGAAAGGCGAGAAGGCCGAGAAGTGCTAATCAACATGGAACCTGAACCTTTGGAGGTTGCACCACCAATTCCCATTCGAGACAGAACTATTCCAGTGTTTGACGGCTTCATTTCCTGTATTGTACTTCCTCCATTACCAGTAAATACATGTGACATCAAAACATGCATTCAGATAATTCAGCAGTCAGTTCAGTTTGGGGGGAATGCAACTGAAGATCCTAATGCCCACATCAGCAACTTCCTGGACGTTTGCGGCACTTTCAATTACAACCGAGTAGCTGAAGAAGCAATAAGACTGCGTGTTTTTCCATACTCCTTGAAAGACAGAGCTCAGGCTTGGCTACATTCACTACCAGCAGGTTCCATCATAACTTGGAACACTCTAGCCACAAAATTCCTTGCAAAGTATTTTCCACCAGCCAAAACTGCAAAGTTGAGGAATGACATCACATCCTTTGTGCAACAAGACTCAGAATCCCTCTGCGAAGCTTGAGAAAGGTATAAGGATTTACTCAGAAAATGTCCTCATCATGAGATTGCAAAATGGTTACAAGTCCAAACCTTCTATAATGGACTTTCTGGAATAATGAGAACCACAATTGATGTTGCGGCTGAAGGAGCTTTAATGGCAAAAGGAGAAGATCAGGCTTGGGACTTAATTGAAGAAATGGACAATAACAATTCCTTGTGGCCAACAGAAAAGAGCATGATCCAAAGAATTACTGAAATTTATGAAGTTAGAGCCAACACAACAGTAAATGCCAAGCTGGACCAGATATGCAAATTCATGAAAACTCTTAGCGTGCAAGGCAATACTGGATCCACAAGTTCGCCATATGGAGTAGCATCAGAGACAAACCAACAAGAAGAACGGTGAATTATGTCAACAATTTCAACAGACAGGGGAACAATCCATATTCCAACACCTACAACCCATGGTGAATGAATCATCACGATTTCACATGGAGCAACAATTCGGGGTAAAAGAACTATCCACCACCTGGATTCCAACAACAGAACAATGGCCAGGAGCAGGCAAATGAACCAGGAATATTGGAAGTGTTAGCTTAGTTAAAAAAATATGATGCTATGTTTCAGAGCCAATCAGCATCTATAAAAGCACTGGAAAAATGAAATTGGACAAATGGCCAATACTCATAGTTACAGACCGCCAGGTAACCTTCCTAGCAACACATAACCAAATCCAAGGAACCGAGGGAAAGAGCAATGTCAAGCCATTAACTTGAAAAGTGGTACTGAAATCAACAAAGATATTGGAATCAGGGCATCCATTGAAGAAGTTCCAAAAGATGCAGTTCCACAAATGGAGGAAAAAGAAGTAAAGGAAAAAGATCAAGAAAGAATCACTCCACCTCCACATTTTCCACAGCGACTCCAAAAAAGTAAATTAGACAAGCAGTTTGCTCAATTCCTGGAGGTCTTTAAAAAGCTGCATATCAACATTCCATTTGCAGATGCGTTGGAAGAAATGCCCAGCTATGTCAAATTCATGAAAGACATTCTTTCACGAAAGCGAAGATTGGGAGATTACGAGACAGTAGCATTAACAGAAGAATGCATCGCCATCATTCAGAGGAAACTTCCCCCAAAGTTGAAAGATCCTGGCAGTTTCACTATTCCATGCACCATTGGAGAACATTACATCGGTAAAGCTTTGTGTGATTTAGGTGCAAGTGTTAATTTGATGCCTTTATCGATTTTTCAGGAAACTAAAAATTGGAGAAGCAATGCCCACCTCAGTCTCTTTGCAACTTGCTGATAGAACGCTCGCATTTTCGAGAGGTGTAGTTGAAGATGTGCTGGTCAAAGTTGACAAACTCATTCTCCCAACAGATTTCATTATCCTTGACATGGAGGAAGATAAAGATGTACCTATCATCCTTGGGAGACCATTCTTGGATACAGGTCGAACTATTATTGATGTACAAAAAATAAAACTAACCATGAAAGTGCAGGACCAAGAAGTTACCTTCAATGTTTTCAAAGCCATGAAATTCCCGAGTGATGAAAAAGAAGAGGAATGTTTCAGAATTGATGTTTTAGATAGTATCATCCAGGATACTGATGCACTACCATTTCCCACGGATAAACTTGAAGCTTGCATCACCAACATGACTGACAGCGAGCTAGATGCTAAAATTCTGGAATATATCAACTATATTGACAAACCATTTTGCTTCAAAAGGACACCACAGGTGGAAAGTCTAAAACTACCAAAGAAGGAGCGAATCAAGCCCTCAATTGAAGAACCACCGCATCTGGAGCTAAAGTTACTTCCGAGCCATCTCAGGTATGTATTCTTAGGAAACTTTTCTGAATTACCTGTGATTATTTCTTCTTCGCTAACATTGGAGCAGGAAGAAAAGTTGCAGAGAGTGTTACGAGAACACAAGAAAGCCATTGGCTGGACTATAGCAGACATTCGAGGCATTAGTCCATCATTTTGCATGCACAAGATTCTGATGAATGACGAGTACAAACCCACAGTAGAGCATCAACAGAGACTAAATCCAATCATGAAGGAGGTCGTGAAGAAAGAAATTATCAAATGGTTGGATGCTGACATCATCTACCTCATCTCTGACAGCACTTGGGTGAGTCCTATGCAATGTGTGCCAAAGAAAGGAGGAATTAATGTAGTCACAAATGAAAAGAATGAGCTGATTCCAACAAGAATATTGACTGGATGGAGAGTATGCATGGACTACATGAAACTGAATAAAGCAACAAGGAAAGACCATTTTCTGCTGTCATTCATTAACCAGATGCTAGACAGACTAGCAGGACATGAATTCTATTATTTTCTAGATGGATACTCGGGGTACAATCAGATTGTCATAGCCCTAGAAGATCAGGAGAAAACCACTTTTACATGTCCGTATGATACTTTTGTTTTCCGCAGAATGCCATTTGGACTATGTAATGCTACTGCCACATTTCAACGTTGCATGATGGCCATTTTTTGAGACATGCTGGAACAAAGTATGGAGGTTTTCCTGGATGATTTCTCTGTGTTTGGAGACTCGTTCGACCACTGCTTGCAAAATCTAGAACAAGTATTACAAAGATGCGAAGATACCAATATGGTACTCAACTGCGAGAAATGCCACTTCATGGTGCATGAAGGCATCGTCCTGGGACATTGAATCTCATAAAAGGGAATCGAGGTAGACAAAGTAAAGATCGAAACAATTGAAAAACTACCTCCACCAACATCTGTCAAAGGGATTCGGAGTTTTCTCGGACATGCAGGTTTTTATCGGAGATTTATCAAAGACTTCTCAAAGATTGCTAAACCTCTATGCAATCTTCCGGAGAAATATGTTCTCTTCAACTTCACTAAAGAATGCCATGAAGCTTTTGAAATCTTGAAACAGAAGTTGGTCTCTGCCCCCATCATAGTAGCACCAGACTGGACCCTTCCATTTGAAGTGATATGCGATGCTAGTGATTTTACTGTAGGTGCAGTTTTGGGACAACGCAAAGCAAAAATTTTTCACACCATTTACTACTCCAACAGAACTCTGAATGAAGCTCAACTCAACTACACAACCACTGAAAATGAGTTGCTTGCAGTTGTGTTTGCTTTTGATAAATTATGCTCCTATCTGTTGGATCCCAAAGTTGTGGTCTACACAGATCATTTAGTAATCAAATACATGATAGCGAAGAAAGATGCCAAACCCAAATTGATCCGTTGGATACTTCTACTACAAGAATTTGACGTGGAGATTCGAGATAGGAAATGAATAGAAAACCAAATGGCTGATCACTTATCGAGGCTTGAGAATGGAGAAACAGCTGGCAAAGAACTGACAATCAAAGAAACTTTTCCAGATGAATAGTTATTTGCCATGGAACAACACGATGCCCTTTAGTATGCCGACTATGTCAACTACATAGTATCGGAAAAATGGCCGTTGGAATGGAAAACTCAGCAACGGAAGAAATTCTTCAAAGAAGTCAAACACTATGTCTGGGATGACCGTACCTATTCAAACACTGTGCTGATCAATTACTGAGACGTTGTGTTCCACATGAGGAGGTCAATAGTGTCATGCATCATTTTCATTCATCACCATACGATGGACACTTCAGCGGGAATAAAACTGCAACCAAAGTCCTGCAGTCAGGTTTATTCTGGCCTACTCTTTTTAAAGATGCTCACTTATTTACTCTTCAATGTGACAGGTTCCAGAGAACGGGAAATATATCGAGGAGAAATGAAGAACCTTTGCAAAACATTCTGGAAGTGGAGATATTTGATGTATGGGGAATTGATTTTATGGGACCTTTTGTTCCATCATTCGGAAATCTGTACATACTAGTTGGAGTAGACTACTTCTCCAAATAGGTTGAAGCAATTGCACTACCATCAAATGATTCAAAAGTGGTGATAAAATTCCTTAAAAAGAATATTTTCACTTGCTTTGGAACACCTCGGGCGATTATCAGTGATGGTGGCACACATTTCTGTAATAGATACTTTGATGCACTCATATCCAAATACAGAGTTACTCATAAAGTTGCCACAGCCTACCATCCGCAATCAAATGGACATGTTGAAGTTTCAAACAGGGAGATCAAAAGAATTTTGGAAAAAATCATTGGATCAACAATGAGGGACTGGTCTATAAAACTAGATGACGCATTATGGGCCGACCGGCTAGCTTACAAGACACCCATTGGTATATCCCCATATCGAATGGTGTTTGAGAAAGCGTGTCCATCTACCAGTGGAGCTTAACACAAGGCGTACTGTGCACTGAAGAAGTTAAATCTTGATCCACATGTAGCAGGAGAAAATCGACTCCACTAACTCAACGAATTGGAGGAATTTCGCCTACAGGCTTATGATAATGCAAAATTATACAAAGAAAATACCAAGAAATGGCATGATTGAAAAATAGTGTGCAGACAATTGGAACCAAGGCAGCAGGTGTTGTTATACAATCGAGGTTGAAACTTTTCCCTGGAAAGTTGAAATCAAGATGGTCCGGTCTATTTGTGATCACTCAGTTTTTACCATATGGAGCTGTTGAGTTACTTGATCCCAACACCAATGAAACACTCAAACTTAACAGTCAGCGTGTCAAGCACTACTGGGGAGAATCATTTGAGCGACAAAAAGAAAGTGTCACACTTTCAGATCCAGCCTAACATTCGGGCAGTCATGTCTAGCTGACGACTTTAAACTTAGCGCTAGCAGGGAGGCAACCCATGCAATTTGTGTATATATTGTGATTTGGTGTGTTTTATTCTTGTGTGTTTAATTTGTGTAGGTAAAGTCACATTTCAGGATGGAAGAAGTTCTTACAAATATTCACAAGAAATTTCCTTCTCTCCCTCAAAACTCTCTGATGAAAGAATACAAAGCTCGCTTGGAACGGATGAGATTACTGATGATCAAAGGTATTCCTAATGACATTCTTTGGATTATTAAAGCACATGTCCGATTGGCAGGTGAGTCATCTGACTCTTTTGTTTCATATCTGTCTGGTTTAGGAAGAATCACCTATGCTAAAAAGAGAAGAGCTAAAAGAATGGGTGTTTGTTATAAATGTGCTCGCATAACATGTAACACTCGTTGTCGTTATTTAGGAATGGTGTCAGATAACCGTGAAGATAAAATTAAATTCATTAGGGATGGCTTGAGTAAGGAGTCTTTGGATGACATATCTAAGACTCTTAAGATGCATTCCAGTGGATATGTGCATCATGTTATTCACATGTTATATACACAATTCCGTAAAGAAAGACAACAATACAGTCTTGGGAATCTGACTTTAAAAGACCATGTTTGCAAATTTATAAGAAAATTGGATGGGAAGCTTGTCCTTGACGCATAGACGTCATTCAAGGCGTTACTTCTTGTAAATATTATTATCTCTTTTTCTTCTCCTAATAATTGTGATTTGTTTTATCATTTTCTTTTATTTTCTCCGACAAGATCCAGATTTTTTGACTTTTCACGATCTACTTTGCTTTTTAGCTAATAATTGTCATTTCCCAGGTACTAGTGCTATTATTACTCACCCTTTTTCAGGTGTTATAAATTCAACTCATCATTGCACTCTTGAAGGCATCCAGATTTGAGAAAGAAATACAATAAAACAATGGAAGCCACTTAAAGAAGACGGGTTGTAAACATCTGTGTATTTTACGGTACTAGTGTTGGTTCTAAGCCAGAATATGTTGGAGCAGCACATGAATTGGGTAGAGTCATAGCTAAGAGGAATATGCAATTAGTATATTACGGTGGTAATCTTGGACTAATGGGGATCGTTTCAAGGGCTGTACATGAATGAGGCAGTCAAGTCTTGGGAATCATCCCAAAACCTTGGCGGAGGCGAATCTTATAGAACCATCAAACGAAGAGGAACTAATCGTACCAGGTATGTATAAATGACTGGTAGAAATGATTAACCGTGCTGATATTTTTATTACTTTGCCAGATGGCTTGGGCACGATGAAGGAAATTTTTACAGTACTATCTTGGGCGAACTTGAACATACACCAGAAACCACTTGGACTGTTTAACGCTGATGGATTTTATGATTTTCTTTGTGTGTTTCTTAATGATGCCTGGAGAAATGGATTCGTATCAAAACCTGTAGAAGAACTCATCTTCACTGCAAGAACTGCCCAAGATTTAATTGACCAACTTTTAGCCTTTGAACCACAATTTGACCCTATCATTTCCAAGATAACTTGGTCCGATAATGATCGTGGTAAGAAGCGTCGGATAAATCTGGATCATAGCCTTTAATTTTCATTTTAGATGTAGAATTTCAGCTAACCAAGTACTATCTTCTAAACTCTTCTTCTACTTTTTAAGACATTGGAGACAATGACTCATTTAGGTTTGGGTGAGGGGAATGGTTGACTAGTATCTTGTTTTTATTGTGTTCTTTTTATTTGATTTTTCGTCAAAAATTTTCGAAAAAAAATCAAAAAAATTAAAAATAGGGAAAAATTAAATAAATATTTTTTATTTTTGTTTTTTTAATTTGACTAATTAGGTGAAATTGGTGTGAGATAGTTGTGTAAGGAATTTCCACTCCTGAGACGTATCTCAACCTATTTCGAAACAAGTTAATTTTTGTTTATTTCCTTTTGAATTATTTAATTTGTGAATTCTCTATAAACTGACTAAAATGGATCTTCATATGCTTAGTTGACAGGTATTATCAACTTGCATGGTAACATACAGACATGAGTTGTAATTGAAAAAGTTTGTAATTTTCAGTGCTCTAGTTTAATTGGAGGAAGCATCTAAAAAGTGATGGAGTAAAAAAAATGTCTAAAATCCGAGTAATTAAGTCCGTAGGGGTGTTTTAACACCTAGTGCCCTAAAACCAACTGGTTTGGGAGTCACTGACCCAAAGCTCGCTACATGGATCGAAGATGTTACAAAAAAAATATATATGTCTGAAATCCGAGTAATTAAGTCTGTAAGGGTGTCTTAACACCTAGTGCCCTAAAGCCCACTGGTTTGGGAGTCAGTGACCCAAAGCTCGTTACATGGATGAATGATATTGTATATAAATAAAAAAAAATCAGAAAAATGTTCCATTGCTATAAAAAAAAGTGTGAATTATGATATAACTTTAAGACAAAAATATTACTATCTTTTCAACTACACTTGTGAATATTGTGGGCACAGTGAGTTGATTAATACTTTGTTAGCTGTGTGTATGGAGATTGGTAAAAATAATCAAAGAATTTACTTATTCGGTAATTTAGAAATAAAGAAAACATATTTTAACTTGGATAAGGAGTTTCACCTATTTAGTCACTAATTTCTTTATTCTCTTTTCTCTTGTCTTTTTGCTTTTGTGTGCATTAGTTTTATTATCTTTTTTCTTTTGTGTGCATTAGTTTTAATATTGATGTTTGTGGGTATCGTTGATGTAAGCCCTCACGAGACTACAACTCGTCCACTAGGGACACCTAGGGGTTTAAAGGCTTGTTGCATACGATAAATGAAACCGTGATCCCTACGAAAGTGGCTTAGTTTAATTTTATTTTAAAGATGTTTATGTTATTTTATTTTGTTGTTTTGCTCGAGGACTAGCAAAATGTTAGGTTTGAGGGTGTGATGAGTGGTAAATGTATCATTATTTTTCACTCATTTGACATAATATTTTGTATAGTTTCTTGAGTTTTGTGAATATTTTGATGTATTTTGTGTTATTTTGTAGATAAATAAAGTTTCAGGACTCTCTGGAATCAAATCAGGGCCAAAACAGTGAAAACGGACAAAAAAGGCAAAACTGTCAGTTGCGTGTCGCGACTCGCAGCTCTGCGTCGCGACGGCTAACGTGCGTCAGGTATTGCTAACGTGCACTGGACACGTGTCATCATCAGAGAAGTTTGCCTTGCTAACATGCACCTGCCACGTGTCAACATCATAGAAAATCATGCTAACGTGCGCCAGACACGTGTCATCATCACATGCTGCCGATAATCATCATCGCAACGTCAGCGCCACATCAGCACATACGTCATCAATGACGTCAGCATAATAATTCAGTGGTCACCACGTCAGCATAATTATTGAGATAATCATTCAGCCTGCCATGTGTCACCATCTCCGGAAGCCGCTGCAACACGTGTCTTTCATCAACGGCGCGTCGCGACGCGTGGAGGAAAACTTTATCTATAAATAAAGGCCGAATTTCAGATTTCATTTCATACTTTCTTCTATGTAATTCCTTAATAATACTAAGAAGATTGTATCTTGTTTGTTTATTTACAACTTTCAGTAATTAATTTTCGCATTTGCACTTTCTTTTTTTTACCTTTCAATCTTTACTTTCTGCAATTTACTTTTACGTAATAGTACTTTCCTTTCTTTACTTTTCTGTATTTACTTTTCAATAATAAGGAGATAACTCCCTCAGCTGGGGTAAAAGGTAAAGCTTTTATTACTAATATTTAGATTAATCTCCCTTAATTATAATATATAAACTATTTAAAACCTGACTTAATGAGGATACCGTCTTATGGCTGGTTGGTAATTATTAAAATTGGTTTTAACCTGACTAAACTGGATACCGCCTGATTGGTCGGTTGGTAATTAATTATTAATTTGACTTAATCAGGATACCGCCTATATGGCTGGTTGGTAATTATCACGCAAAGTTTATATATTATAATAAGGGAGATATCTAGAATAGTAGTGATAAAAGTGGATCTTTTAACTCCAGCATTTTCTTTTATTGTATTTTTACATTTTTACTTTTCCAGCATTTATTTTATTTAATTTCAGCATTTACTTTATGTCTTTTATTTAAGCTTTTACTAGCCGTAAATATGTGTCGTAGCTAAACCCGTTATCTGAGGTTGTGATGAATTTCAATACCACCGGTTTATAATGAGTTATTTTATAGTTTGGGTAATATAAAGGTTTACTTATTAAGTCTTAAGCTTAATGCTTCTTGTTAACTGGCCATTAATAAGATTGATCTAGTAAACTTAAAATAAACTTGACAAAGGAATTTTATGTTTCAGCCTTTTACTTAATATCCCACGATCTTCCTTGAGGATAGATAACCCTTTAATAGGTTACATTACAGGATAGACATATACCTGTCGGGCGGGGGTAACCACAATTGGAACTTAATCTTAATTAATCTAGGTAATTTGGTTGACATAGACATATGATTTAATTGGGTTACACTGGGTATTTGCATCTGACCATCGACAGAGACTTATGCAGAATTTTGTGTTCCAGGTTAGTAAACTAATATATTAAACAAACAAAAGATAATCACTTCATCTTTAAAAAGATATTGGAGAGATTCACAACCCTGGATAGTTTGAATTTTCTTTAATCTACTTTCGCGCTATTTCTTTTACGTGTTTTAATTTTAAAGTCACCACCCAATCAAACAATCAATCAATTAGATACTTGTAAAAATTTAGCTTCATAAATTAATAGCTTAGGTTTTAAGTCATCGTGAGATCGATACTTTTTATACTACTTGAACGATACGTGCGCTTGCGTTATACATGTGTGATTACGTACCGGTCAGTCCACTAGGGACACCTAGGGGTTTAAAGGCTTGTTGCATACGTTACATGCAACCGTGATCCCTACGAAAGTGGTTTAGTTTAATTTTAATTTTTTATTGTATTTTATTTTGTTGTTTTGCTCGAGGACTAGCAAAATGTTAGGTTTGGGGGTGTGATGAGCGGAAAATATATCAATGTTTACCGCCTTTTTTACTTAATATTTTGTATAGTTTCTCGAGTTTTATGAACGTTTTGATGTGTTTTAGTTTATTTTGCAGATAAAATAAAATCGGGACCAAATGGAATCAATCAGGACGAAATGTGGAACAAATAAGGGCAAAAATCGGACTTGACATTTTGATTTTGGAGATTGGAAACTTGAAATGGCGTTCAAACGAAGTACAATTTCAGAAATTCCAGCTTTGCGCAATTGTCGTATTTTGGCCATAACGTTTTACTCTGATATCGGATTGGTGTCATGTTTTGTGCCATGTTTGATGGAGGATTTGGTGCCATGTTTGGTGCCAAAATTGTGTTATGTATAATTATTAAAGGCATGTTTGGTGGAGGATTTGGTGTCATGTTTGGTGCCATGTTTGGTGCCATGTTTGATGTCATGTTTGGTGCCATGTTTGGTGGAGCAATTGGTGGAGAAATTGGTGGAAACCTTTATATATGCCTATAAATACCAAGCGAAACTTTGTAATTTTTTCATACTTTCTTTGGAGGAATTTCTCGATGAAAACCTAAAGGAAATTGTCTTGTATATTTATTCAAGTTTTCTTGTATTTTCTTTTTATTTAATTAAAAAAATTTTGTGTGTTTTCATTTACAGCATGAGCAGGTAATCTAATTCTGCTAGGGTGAAAATGTGAAACTTTTAATATAATAAATTAGATAAATTAGATTAATCTCCCTTATTTTAATTATAATTTGGATTAATTAGTTACCGTCTATATGGTCGGTTTAGGTAATAACCTTGTTACCGCATATATGATCGGTTGGATTTAATTGAGACAAATGGAATTACCGCTTTTATGGTCTAGTTAAATATAATTAATTAATCGGTAAGCATTGACAATAAGGGAGATTTCTAATTTTGAAATATTAAAAGTGGATCCTCTAAGCCCCAGTATTTTCTTTCATTATTGTAATTTTATTTTTATTTATCTCCAAGTTATTTTTTATGATGTTTTGTTTATTTAAGTGTTTAGTAATCCTAAGTATGTTTTGTAACTAAACATATTATCTGGGGTTGTGATGAATTCCAATATCACCGGTTTATAAGGGGTTATTTTATATCTTGGGTAATATAAAGGTTTATTTATTAAGTCTTAAGCTTAATGCTTCTTGTTAACTGGCCATTAATAAGATTGATCTGGTAAACTTAAAATAAACCTGACGGAGGAATTTTAGGTTTCAGCCTTACACTTAATATCTCACGATCTCCCTTAAAGATTAGATACCTCTTAATAGATTTCCTTCCAGGATAGACATATACCCGTCGGACGGGGGTAGCCACAATTGGAACTTAATATTAATGAATTCATGTAACTTTATTAACATAGACATATGATTTATTAGGTTACACTGGGTATTTGCATCCGACCATCGACATAGGCTTTTGCATAATTTCGTGTTACAGGTTAATAAATCAATATATTACGCAAACATGAGATAATCACTTCATCTTTAAAAGATATTGGAAGGATTCACAACCCTAGATAGTTTAATAATATTGAATTTTCCTTTAATTTACATTCGTCCTATTTTATTTACTTGTTTTAGTTTAAAATCATCCTCCAATCAACAACCAATCTATTAGATACTCGTAAACATTTGGCTTCATAAATTAATAGCTTAGGTATTAAGTACTCGAGTGATCGATACTTTTTATACTACTTGAGCGATACGTGCGCTTGCGTTGTACGTGTGTGATCACGCCGATCAAGCATATGAAGATTAAATTTAATCAATATTATGGAGAATTTACAAATTTAAATGATTTAAAAAGAAAAGAACAAAAAAAAATTGTTACGAATTACATTGAGATGCTTCTCAGGAGCGAAAACTCCTTACACAGCCATCTCTGAACAACAATTTCACTTGGTTAGTCAAAATTTATTGTTAGTTTGTGTGTAGTTTTTTTTTTAAAGTACAAAACAAAATATTTATTTTACATACAAAATAATAACAAAACAAAATCAACATAAAAAACTTTTTTTTTTTTTTTTACAAAAAATAATAATACAAAAATGAAAATATTTTTTTTAAAGAAAAGCATAACAATGAAATATAAAAAACTAAAACTATCTAGTCAACTATCTCATCCACCAACCAAATTGAGATATTGTTATTAATGTTTGAATAAGAAAAAATAGGGTTTAGAAGACATTACCTGATTAGTGTGAAATTGACAATTAAATTTATGACTATTTTAAAGGAAAAAATTACAAATTAATATTCAAATCTACTTTACGTTTATTGCCACGATAATTTAAAAAAATGAATTCTCGAATTTATAGTTAGGACGTTTGTGAATATGTATGACTTCACTTATCCAATGACTTAAAAAAAAAAGGCGTATGTTAGAGCATTCTGAAAACAACTGACCTCATTAAAATTACTTGGTCGGATCTACAATGATGCAAATCCATCGAAATGACCACTTCAATAATTATAAACAAACAGACAAAAGCAGTTTCCTTCATGGTGTCAAATAACATTAACAAGTGCACACTAACCATAGGGGGGTCAGGGTAAAGTCAAAAAGATAATATGATTAATCATTTTGAGGTAGGGTTCATGTGGATTAATTATATCCGAATGATAAAAAATTTACATAAACTCGATTTGAACCTGATTATATATATATATTAATTTTATTCCTAAAGGAAGATATAATTACCTAGAGGTTTAGTAATAAAAAATATTATTTTATTTAGTTTCCGTTAGTTTAAGTGATATAAAGTTAAAACATACACTATATTAATAATTAATAAATAGATATATAAATAATGAGAAATGATATAGACATAATTTTTTAAAAAAAAACTTTGTAGATATCTCTGCAATGTTAGGAATATGCAAAGTCATTTTAAAAGTCTAAATCTTTATCGTCTTCTCCCCAGGTATGTTTTATAAATACTTTGTTAAAATCTTTAGATACATATTTTATTTCACCATAAACCTTTAATAGAACATAATATATATTTTTTGTAAAATGTAAATACTTATTATTATATGAAGGTAAGTTTCTTAAGAATAGACCAAAAAAATTATTATAACTTATACAATATAAAGATTATTATTATTTATAACTGATTCAAGTTGGGACCAATTTTTTTATTATTATATAATTATTAGAAGTTATTCCTATATAAAGTATTATTAAGTAGATGTTTGTAATATCTCGAGTTAACAGTTTCGAAAGATTTTCAGATCAAAGTTTAGGTCTCGGAATGAGACGATGTTGGGAAATAAGAGTTTATGTATTGAATAATAGGTCGGAATATCTAAAGTGGAGTCTTGTTTAATTAGATATTGTGAAATTCAAAAGAATTGGCTACGCGATTTTTAGATTCGAAAGAAGTTTCGATGTTTCGACTATCAATATAGCAAATGAACTTTGATTGAGCTGATTTTTGATCTGTTAGATCTTTCGAAGACGAAGAACTTTCATTTTGAACACTTTTCAAAATTTACGTCAAAAGTGCCTCAAAAACGCGAATTACAGGAGGAGTACACGTTCAAGGACTTATTTGCACATTCGCGGGGATCAGAGTGTAATTTTCAAAATTTTCTATATATATGCCCGATTATATTCATTAATCACAAAAGAACCAAAATTATTAAGCCCTGGCTAGACGACCCCCTCCCCTTATCACGCATCAAACACCAATCACGGTGGTCGGCCACCGATCACCGTCGGTTGGCTCACTGATGCAGAAAGGATCAGTCGGCCACCCCTTTCTCATGATGGCCGGCGGCAGCCCTAGAGGTGGCTGGAATTGCCGAGAAATGCGAAGAAATACGCGCACTTAGGTGTTCCAATCCTAGATCGTCGGTTCGTGCCACCCGCCAAATCGAAGCCCTCAGAGAGTACTATAAGGTTTTGGAGTTGGTTTCTCCGATCCGTGCTCGACAGCATACTAAATAAGGCAAAAACATTCGGATGAATAGTGACTCAATTTTCTCGGGAGCTCTGATTCGAATTTTGTCGATTCCTACACATTAATAGGGGTGTAGGGAGTCCGCTGGTACCCTCAGAATCTTGATAAGACATGTCGGTAAAAACTCACTATTTTGAAGTTTAGTGTATTATGTTCGGATGCTTCCAGTAGATTCATAGAGTTATATTGATGTGTATTATGTGAATTGAGCTTGAATATATAATATGTGTATTATTGGTAGAATTTGGGTGAAATCATAGTGAATTGGATCGATCCGATAGGATTTACGAGTTTTCAGTAAAATCTAATTTTGTGTGTCTGTGCTTTGATAAATGTAATGATAGATATGAGTTAATTTTGATGATATGATATTGTTTGAGTGAATCCGGATAAAGTTTGAGGGTTCAGGATTCTTCCGTAGCATTTTTAGAAACATTTTTAGGAAAATTTTTGAAAACGCATGATTTGTGGAATTGAGCTAATAGGTTATTTTAGGACATTATATTATGATGTATTATGAGAATTTGAATGGTTTTGGGAGATATCGGAAAGATCCGGAATGTTCCTGATCTGTTCGTAATACTTTCTGTCTTTTCGGATGACTTTCGGGTTTTAGATCGGAAAGTGAATATGATGTGTTAGATTTATAAAGTTAAATATTTGAGAATAATGAAATTGAAATATTAGAAATTTGATTTGGTTGTTCTGGGAAGATCCGGAAGTTTGTCATAGTTGAGTTGATAATTCCGCCTAACATCGATTCTAATCATTTCTGCCGTTTGTTTTGATAGATATGAATATGATCGGGAGTGTTTATGAGATCAGGTTAGTAATCCACGCAATGAATACTTGATGTATAATTTATTTGTTTGATTATGTCTCTATGGGAAATATATGCATAAGTTTAACCGTATCAACCACCACGGGTTGGGTTGGTTATAGCCACGAGTTTGGGTGGTTGGTACAACTAGACATTACAATTAGGAAAATATGATTTTGATACGATATGTCTATATGTTCATTCTGAGACATATATGTGAGTTATTTATCAATGGTTGGTGATAGTATGTGTGTGTGTGTGTATATATATGTGTGTGTGTGTGTACGATATGATTTCTTTCAAATAGGTTTGTGAGATGATGTTAGTGTTTTGCAAATGTAAGCAATTGTCAATGGATGACGGATTGATACGTATTACATGATAAGTTTGATATATATATATATATATATAGATGTCATTGATTGTTTGTCTTCTGAAATAAGTGATTTGCATGTCGGTTTTGAAAAGTTTTGCAAATGAACAAAAAGATTTTGACTCCAGTTTCGAGACAAGATAATTTTGCCATAATGTGGATTCTACGTTTTTACTGGGTTTTTCCCATCTGACTATAGCTGTTCTATTATCCTCTTTCGGCATGGTCCTATTTCGAACAATGTCCAATCAATGTGCGCGATCTGAATATTGGACACATGATTTTCTTTCGTCCAGAGAGTTAGTTCCTAGATGTCTGATATGGTTTTGTGAAACAAGGATTTTGAATTTGATTTCAATCATAGAAGATCAATTTTACGATTTACTGTAAATACTTTTATTTTTACTATTTTTGATATTTTTGATCTATGTTTTGATATTTTGATGTTTTGAATTTACGACACTTTCAATTTTCATATTTTTCTGATACTTCCAAATTTGTTTTCAAAGAAACTTTTGGTTTATGAATTTTTCTGAGAAAAGAATTCGGATAATTGGGCTTTTATATTTCGATTGGATCTTATACGACATGTTTTCCACCATGGTGTTTGTATGATGATTTTATTGATTTTAACCCTCAATGGCGCCTGTTCTGGGGTCCAGACCATTAGAAAATGGCTAAACCACTACCATTTGATGATATAGTCATGTCCGGATGTTGCCCGGTCTTTACGAGCGACTCGGGTTATGAACAACTGCTTTGTTTAATGATTCTGGTTGTTTGGAAATTTCTGATTTCATAAAGATTTGTTTATGCATAAGTTGGGTTTTTATAAGACGACTATCATGTATTTTGATCTATGATGACTGGATGGAGTCTGTAATGTGATTTCTGGTTTTGATAATGAATATATTTGTCTGTAAGAAATCCGCATTATATCTCTTATTTCTGGTAGAGAATAGGTTTGTTTGTAAGGAATCCGTATTATATTTTATGTTTATGATAATGAATGTATTTATTTGTAAGGAATTTGCATTCTGATTTTCATATCTGCTAACAAATGAGATCAGCTTATGATATTTATATTCTGATTTTCGTTTCTGATTGTAGATGAAATTAGCTGTATAGGTCTTGTGATGTGATTTTCATTTCTGATAATGAGTTTTATTTGATTGTATAGAGATTGCTTGTGTGTTTTCTGTTTATGTTGCATGGGTGAGATTGAATTTTCGAAATTCGTGTTAGACATGTGTGTGTGATTAGTTTGCTTATGATGATTATGATATGTTTGTTAGGAAGAAGATTTGGAAACCTGTATAAGATATGTGTTCGAATATTCATATGTGTGTATGTGTAGATGTATATATGTGTGAATGCAACTCAAGGCTTGAACGTTTGAAGAAGTTTGGATATAAGAGTTCTGATTCGCATCAGGTAAATTTTCTAAGTATGTGTTTTCGAAAGACATTATGTTTTAGAAGGGTAAAGAATAGTACGAGGTTTAAAGGTTTTCTGGCAAACAATTATATATATGTATGTGTTTATTCATATCAAACTTGAAATTTATCCTTGTTTTTACTGATAAGTGTGGTTACTTACTGAGTTTTATAACTCACACCACATCGTTTTTTTAGTTTTATAGGTTAGCAACCAGATCGATCAGCCATCAAGCTTTGGATGCTTATGTTCGTGACGATGGATCACCCAAGTTACAGTCACCCACTCTAGAGTCAAAGGATATGTCGTATAAGTTTAACAATTGTGTTGGTTACGTTTTGTATCGTGCAATGCACATTGTTATATGCATGTAATTAATTTATTGTATGGTATGATAGTTTTGGGTGCGGAGTCCTGAATGTTGATGATGTGTACTTGTTTTGCCTTGAGTTGGATCAGAGATTTTTTTGTATATTTATTGTCTATTACAGATTGTGTTTTGGTGCTGGATTATGTTACAAGTTGTCCAGTTTTTAGGGTAAATCATGTCTGTTTCTCGTTAGATTTGTGGCTCATGGAAATGGGTTATTCATGCCTTTTGCTGATAGTATCCTGCCTTTGGCAGGATGTTATAATGTTCTACTTATATACTTTTTGCCGCAAATAAAAGAAGGTTTTGTGGGTTTATTGTAATTTTAACCGGACTGATATAATATTTCATTTCTTTAATTTGCGTTGTTTTAATCTGACAAATAATAGTGGATGGGTTCCACAAATAATTATGTACAAGACGAAAATAATAGAATCTGCCCACAATATAACCTGAGTATTGGCTTTGCACTTGAAGACAACAAACCAATTTTGTCTCTTCCTTCGTCTCCCATAACCACAAGCAACAAATACAGACCCCCAAATCAACAATGGATATTACCATATATTTTTTTCACTAGAAGATTAATTTATATATTAAAAAATTTAAAAAAGATTAAATTTACATCTAAAATTTCGTCAATATATTCAAATTCTTAATCCAAAATTTCATTCAACTTATTAATTTATATTTAAAAAATTTCTGTCATTATCCTAATTTATTCTATATTAATTGAAACTTTAAATATAAAATTGAACTTATTTAAAATTTTTAAATTTTTTTATACGTAAATCAACATAAATGCAGAACACGAAAGAATTTGAGTACAATGAGGGACCCTTTCAGGAGTGACCCCAGTCAATACAGGCAAATGATTAGAGCCATGATTCAAAATTAAGTCTCAATTCTTAATAATAATTGTGCTAATTTCAAAACTGCATTTTAAGTACTTGCTTAATGCTTATGCCCCCAAAACTCACGCCCACCGGATCCTTTTTTGTTTTTTCCTCCTCGTGTAACAGATAATTTCATGCAAGGTCCAAACGTGCCTTAAAAATTTCTAGCTCAGTTTTCCAAGTCTTTTTGTTAGGATCATTATACTTTCAATACAGATACGTGTATACTTAAATGACATTTAAAATCATAATCTAAATATAAGAAATTAATTTTTCTATTTTCTTTTTATTTAACTTTTTATTTATTTTCAATTTCTTTTGTAACAAGGGTGTGTGTTTGGGTATAATCTATCGTTTCTCTTACATTTTTTACACCCACAGGAAATAATAAAACTAAAAAAAAAAGAGTTGGATCGTGTTTATTTGAGCCACACGATTGTTGCTCGTTTGGTGAAGCGTTAAAATATGAGCGTGTAAGTTAACGTCGACGTTAACGCTTACAAAACCATAATCTCACAATATGAAATTATTTTTTGACTATAACTTATACTCTAGCATTTGTTTCACAACTTATAAACTAACTTATACTCTATAATAATAATTTATATCAAAGCTTATTCAATTCTTGATTAATTTTGAGGTCAAAGACAAAAGTAAACGAATGATCCAATCCAATTACAAGACTATACATCATTATATTGTAAATGGCATGTGGCTGTTGGCATTTTTACTCGTCTCGTCTCGTTCCAACAGGATCCAGTCTCATTTGGGAAAGGATAAAATTGTATCAGGAATGTTTTCAAATTTAAATTAATTTTGGTAAAATAACATACATAATTTAGTTTATATAAATTCACAGATTTAGATCAATCTAATATCTAGATATTTTTCATATATAATACACATTTCGATTATAAAAATTTGGTAATATAGACATAAGTTGAATACAAGCACAGTGTAATATTAACTTAGTAAAATCATACACTAAATTTTGTAAACATGATGGTATAGGTTTTAATTAATATTATGGTGTTCAATTATCACATGCATACATCTAGTCTATAATGTGATAAAGTTTAAAATTACTTATTCTTGTTCATTGGTTGTCACATACTTGGTTGAGAATTTAAATGTATCACGAAAGACTTAATCCGAGTTATACACAAGTAATTCCTTCCAAGCTTGATCGACTTTATACCTTATATAATTGTTATACTTAATTTGAGAATTGAATTGTAACACTAAGATTCAATGCCTAAGATTTTCTATTGAGAGAATGATTAAGGAAATTATGTCACTAAGGCGATAAGAGCCTAAGTGGACAGTGATTTAAGTGGTTACGCCGGACCCCACTCATCATCTGAGAATTTTCCTTTATTCACCTATCATAAGAAATTTTAGTCACAAATTCAAGGACTTGTGTTATTTGGTACTACTGTCCAAAATAATAATAAGTGGATTCTTAGTGAAACACATAAACATGATCATACAATTGATCTTTGTGTAAATTTTCTTTTATAAACTTATTGATTATTATTTTATTTCCAGTTACTCATGGCTAGTGAAAATATCACAGTACCGATCGCTCATGGAGAGAAACCAGATAGATTTGATGGAGCAAACTTCAAACAATGGCAGAAAAAAATATTGTTCTACCTGACAACACTACAGTTGGCTAAGTATCTCAAGAAAGCTCATCTGGGTCATGTGGAGGGCAAAAAAGAAAACAACTAAGCAACTGCAAGTTGAAACATGGTCGCAAGGTGACTTCTTGTTCAAGAACTCCTCTTGTGGGGACTTGACAATACCTTGTACAAGGTGTACAAAGGCATAACTTCTGTGAAGATTACCTGAGAATCTCTCGAGAAGAATTACAAAATAGAGGATGTCAGATAAAAGAAATTTATCATGGGTAAGTTCGTGGATAATAAAATGGTAGATTAAAGAACAATAATCTCTCAGTTAGGTGAACTACAGTTAATCATTGATGAATTATTGGATGAATGAATGAAACTTTGTGAGACGTTTCAAGTTGTCATAATCATTGAGAAGTTGACTCCATCATGGAAGGACTTTAGAAGTTATCTAAAACATAAAAAGAAATAGATGAGTCTTGAAGATTTGGGAGCTCGATTGAGGATCGAAGAGGACAACATGAAGTCCAAGAAGGCTAGATACAAGACTATGAAGTCTAAGGCCAACTTTGTCGAGGGTGGAAAGTGTAGCAAAAAGAGAAAGAATAATTGAGCTGATTCTTCCCAAGCAAACAAGAATTTCAAGAAAAGTGTTACATCTGTGGGAAAAGCGATCACATAGCAAATGAATGCAGAAACAAGAAGTCTCAGGACAAGGGAAAGAAAAAGAAAAATTAGGCTCATCTCACTGAAGATGAGCCATTAACTGATGAGATCTTAGAGATAAACCTCTCAGTAGTTATAACTGAAGCCAACTTGGTGGAACCCGAGAGAACAATGGGTAGACATGAGGGCTACTCATCATATTTGTTCTGACAGTAAAATGATTTCCTCCAATCAGAAGGTTGATGGTGGCGATTATCTGACCATGGGAAACTCGTCTACATCTAGAGTGGTTGGACAAGGCACAATGGTTCTGAAGATGACATCCGAGAAGGAGCTTACATTGAAGAATGTTTTGCATGTTCCTGATATTTGGAAGAACTTAGTTTCGGGTTCACTCCTTATCAAGAATGGCTTTAAGCTTGTATTTATTTCTGAAAATTTTGTACTAACCAAAAATGATGTCTATGTAGGAAAATGATACATCACTGAGGGCATTTTCAAGTTCAATGTAATAACTTTCAGTCGACATAATGGTAATAATAATAAAGCCACATCTTTTGCTTATATTATTGAGTCACAATATATATGGAATGATAGGTCGGTACATGTTAATTATGATACAATACATAAATCAATTAATATAGACCTTATACTTACATTTACAATTGATAACCAATATAAATGTGAAACATGTGTTGAAGAAAAAATAAATAGAACATCACTCCATTCCATAGAACGAAGTTCTAAACCCTCGGAACTTATACACACCGATGTGTGTGATATGAATATTTTGTAAACAAGAGGCGGTAAAAAATACTTTGTCACTTTTATCGATTGATATCACAAGATTCTGCTATGTATATTTGCTGAGAGATAAAGATGAAGCTATTGAGAGCTTTATACACTATAAGAACGAAGTTCAAAATCAACTTGGCAAGAAAACCAAAAGAATAAGGAGTGATAGGGGAGATGAATATGTGTCACCATTCGGTGAATATTATTTTAATCATGAAATTATTTATGAAACTATTGCTCCTTATTCGCCTCAACAAAACGGGATTACATAATGTAAAAACTGAACGTTGAAGGAAATGATAAATTTCATTTTGACAAGCTATGATTTACCTCAGAACTTGTGGGGGGAGCCTTGTTTTTTCCAATTGCGTTCTGAGCAAGTTACCTTACAAAAGATTGGACAAGACACCATATGAATTGTGGAAATATCACGCACATTCCTACAAATATCTGAAAGTGTGGGGGGTGTCTCACCAAAGTGATGGTTCCTAAATCTAAGAAAGTCAGAATATGACAAAAAATTATTGACTGTATATTTATTAGATATGCTCAAACCAATAGCGCGTATCGATTCTTGGTACATAAATATGAAATTCCTGACATCAATCCAAATATGATAATTGAGTCAAGGAATGCAATATTCTTTGAAGAGATATTTCCTTGTAAAGAAAAACCAAGAAGTGGGTCTCTCAAAAGAACCATTGATACTGCTACAGGTAATGATCAAGTTAACCAAGAATCAGATCAACATGAAAATATTGAGGAGAATGAACCTAGACGTAGAAAAAGAGTAAGAATGTCCAAGTCATTTGGACCTGATTTTCTTACATACTTGTTGGAAAGTAAGCCTTAAAGTTATATAGAAGTGATGTCTTCTTCGGAGACACCTTTATGGAAAGAGGCTATCAATAATGAGATTGATTATATCCTTCAAAACCATACTTGAGAGTTGGTTGATCTTCCTCCATGTTGTAAGTCGCTGGGATACAAATGGATTTTCAAACGAAAGATGAAGTCGGATGGATCAATAGATATATACAAGGCAAGACTTGTCATAAAAGGTTATAGAAAAAAAGAAGGCCTTGATTACTTTGATACCTATTCACCAATGACACGTATCACTTCAATAAGGATGCTTATAGCTATAGCAGCTATATTTGGTCTTGAAATACATAAAATGGATGTAAAGACAACATTCTTAAATGGTGAATTTGATGAAGAGATTTACATGGAACAACCAGAAGGTTTTAATGTCTTAGGACAAGAACACAAAGTGTGCAAACTTGTGAAATCCTTATAACAATGACATGAGAAATTTGATAAGGAAATATTGTCAAATGGATTCAAAATCAATAAGTGTGATAAGTATGTATACACTAAATCAACTCAAAAAGGATATGTCATTGTGTGTCTCTAATAATTGATAACAATCATGAGGTGATTCATTCTATCAAGAAAGTATTGACCAGCAAATACATGCAAGATTTAGAAGTAGTTGATATGATCTTAGGAATTAAGATTTCCAGAACATCAGAGGGATACATATTATCTCAGGCTCCTTATGTTGAGAAAATACTTGAGAAATATAACAAATGAGATCTAAACATAGCTAGAACTCTTATGGACCTAACTCATCATTTGTCAAAGAATACTGATTCGAGCGTATCGCAATTAGAGTATTCGAGAATCATCAGAAGTCTGATGTATCTCACAAATTGCACATGACCATATATCGTTCAAGTTGTAGATATACAAGTAATTTAAGACATAACCACTGGAAAGCCATAATAAGAGTTTTGAGGTATCTGAGAGACACTTAAAAATATGGTTTATATTATACGAGATATCCTGCTGTTCTAGAGGGATATAGTGATGCTAACTGGATATTTGATACAGTGGATTCCAAATCCATGAGTGGATTTATTTTCACACTTGGTGGTGCAGCCGTGTCATGGAAATCCTCAAGGAAAATGTGTGTTGGCCGATCTACTATGGAGTCTGAGTTCATACCATTAGACAAAGCAGCGAAAGAAGCAGAGTAGCTTCAAAATTTCTTAAAGAATAATCCAAATTGGCCAAAACCAGTGTGAGCTATAAGCATACATTGTGATAGTCAATAAGCTATCAAGAGAACCCAAAATACAATGTATAATGGTAAGTCTCGACACATACGTCGAAGATACAATACCATAAGACATATGCTCTTAAGCTGCATAATTTCAATAGATTATGTCAAGTCGAAGGAAAACCTAACAGATCCACTTACTAAAGGTTTAGCTAGAGAGCAAGTTGAGAAGTCATCGAAGAGAATGAACTTGAAGCGTATAAATTAAGAACTTTCACAGTGGAAACCTAACCTAACTGACTGTAGATCCCAAGATCTAGGTTCAAAAGGGACAACTGAATCGTTGTACAATTCAAAACAAACATTGTAGAGTTCTATACTTTTTCCCATTCCTATAATGACGTAGAGTGATGTCTGTCAATGTTAGGATAAGCGAAGGCTTTTAATGATAAATATATTAGGAGAAGAGTCATAATAGGAGTAAAGATATAATACCTCTTTATAGTAGAGCATTTATTTCAAGTAAGAAGTGAGGCCTTTTCAATGAGGATTTTAAAAGGCTAGATTCTCTAAAGTACTTGATGAAGTCAGAACCGATGTTCATGGCCGAATTAAACAAAACCGTAGAATGGGAAATGGTCGAAGTGAAGTTGTGTGATGGCTATTGTCTTGGTTTACACTAACTGCAGAACATTTCAAGACTATAAGTCACTGGTTTGCCAAGTAAATCCGATAGTGATTCACTAGGAAAGGTTCAAGGCAAAATCTACCTATTCCGATGCAGTTTCATTTCAATGAAACTCTCTTAAGTATCTGCATTGGTATTTAGAAAATTGTGGGGGATTGTAGGAAATTTTCTAAATATAAGGTGTATAAATATATTAGGAATGAAATGATATAATCCTTAATGTGAAAAGACTAAACTCTTGGGTCTTTAATAGGAAAGAACATAACCTTTAAGGTTGAAATGACTCCTTGGAAGGGCCCTTAACGAATTATATTCATTGACATAAGAGTATCTTTTCAAAGGAAACCCTCCATATCTATAAAAATGAGTCATTGGGTTTATTTTTCAATCATCCAAAAAATTCATTCTAAGTTTCATTCATTGTTAAAGAGTCTAAGGTATACATAAAAATAGAGTTTCCATCATTATTTATAGTTCGAGTTCTTGAAGAAAGTAGTGTCATTTCTACAAGAAGCAACCAAGAATCCTGGGAGAACTTAGCCACAAGAAATCTGTAGTGTACCGAGACGGGACTAATAAGTTTTTAAGGGCTGAGAAAAAATTCGACTTCATTTGAGTTCATCATCTTCTACATTTACAGGTTTTTCTATCCCTATACATTAGTAGTTAATTTATTGTTACTTAATGAGTTTGATTGAATAATGCATATTATAAAATGATTAATAACACATCCGTACAACATAATATATTAATATTTACAATGAAATTTGTTAGGACCTTGCCTAAATAAATTTGTTATGACACCAACATAAATTTTAGGATGCTGCTGGATTCACAAGTTATTATCTCAGAGATGGTCTTCATGAAAATATACATGGATAATTGGTTGGGTCTTAAATTTGACTCAAAATTAAAGTTTCAAATCTAAAAAAAAAAAATCAATTTTTAAATGTATAATATGATTTTATAGTTTTTATCTTTTATCGGTAAAAATTTTATTTTAAGACCCTCTAAAATTTATGATAATTCAGGGCTGCCTATGATATCCATTACATACCTCCATTGATGCGGATGTTTGAGGCTTGAATAAGTAGTTGGTTGCGTGATTTATCTTACAGGAACAGCAACATGTTGTGGCTATGAATCTAGACAATTTTTTTTGCCTTTTTTTTTATTTGGTTTCGAAATTGATGACGGGTTCGGTATATGAGTTTAGTTACTACATATTTGTAATCGCTGTCTTCTATCTTTGTTTTGTCATTGTTTGAAACCTATGAGGTCGACATTCCTTCGGGCCAAACACCATCAGCTAGCTCTCGCATCCATGATTCATGAATGAATAT
The DNA here is from genome assembly GCA_019454045.1 of Zanthoxylum bungeanum. Lineage (NCBI taxonomy): Eukaryota > Viridiplantae > Streptophyta > Magnoliopsida > Sapindales > Rutaceae > Zanthoxylum > Zanthoxylum bungeanum. The sequence continues at coordinate 67,287 of SKCR01044036.1, forward strand.
TTATAACCTCAGAAAAACTTGTGTAGTATGCGTGTACGTGTTGGGATTTTTATGTCTTACAAATAAATATATTCAGAATATTATTAATTAATAAATTTATGATTTTATTTTATTTTATGTATATATTTTGATTTATTTTATAAAATTCATGATTATTTATTTAACTTTAAATTAAATATATGTATATGTAAAATGTCACATATATTCGTATATATGGATAGAATTTAAAGAGTAATAATCAAAATTTGTCCGTGACTATAATTTGAAGTTGAGAATCTTCAAATTTCAAAGTCATAAATATAATTCATTTCATTATGAATGGTACAGTTCTATCCAAATTGTAATATATGTAGACATAATAATGAATGTATTTTATATAATAAAATTATATTGGATATGATCAGATGAAATAAAAAAATTTTAATAATTTTCATGAAATTAAGAAAATCAATTTTATCATAAATATATATGGTCGTATGTGATGATCTGAATTCATTAAGTATTTAACAGACTCTTATATCATTTCAATTTATTCTTTAATTTGTTCGGTAAGATTTTGTATTTGTTACATATCGTAAACCTTGTATTTTGGGAATTAACATAATGAAAAACTGGAAATGCTAAACTTATATAATAGAATCCGTTTACGAGATTCCATTATTTGTTAGTTCAAGACTTGAATGATTAGCGCTAAAATTCATAAAACTTATGAATTAATTATTCACTTAGAATTAATGAAAGTCAATGATAAATATGTAATTGGAGAGGTTAACAGATTTAATACTTATCTCCTTTATGAATCATTTATGGAGGAGCAATGCATATATAATGACTATATCAATGAGCGAATACTTTGAGTAATTAATTATAGAGCGCAATTCTGGGTATTTAGTGGAGTTACTCCCAAATTAATAATTTTATCTAATTAATAAAAGAGTTTACAATTAATAAACAGAATTATTAGAGTTTAGAATTATAGGTCCATCGGTCATCTCGTCGTCTTTTGTCACTGTTCGAACGAAAATTATTGCGAAGAAAAAATAATTTGAATTATTTTTAACACTCTAATTATTCCATATAATTTTTATTGGAAATTATGACATAAGTTATCTTAATATATTTATCTAACAGATAATGTATCTGTTTATTAATTTATGAAAATGTTATAAACTAATATTTAATTAATTTGATTAATTAAATTTTATTTAATTAAGATAATATTTTCAAAAATTGAAAATTGAAAAATTATTTTTAAAAGAATGATCTTATTTGTTGATAATTGTAAATTAATATTTGATAATTTGATTAATCAAATATTAATGAGATAACATTTTTTTCTTTCAATTTTTGCTTAATTTCAAAAGTTGAAATTTTGATAAAACTCATAAAAGTATTTGAAATATAAAATATTAGAATTATCTCATTTTGATAAATTATTAGATATTTTTAAATGATTTTATTTTGATTTTTTGAAAATCAAAATTGATAATATCCTTTATGGATAAACTTGGCTTTGTTTTTGATAAAAGAGGCAGAGGACTCCAAAACAAAAAGAGCATAAAAAAAGTGTGCTGAGAAATTTTTTTTTAAAAAAGTATTTTTTATGCTTTGTTTTGGGAAAACCAAAAAAGAAAAAGAGCTAATAAGAATTCATCTTATATGTTGAGTATACGAATTCTTGAAAAAAAATTAGAGTATTCTTCGTGATTAAATTCACCCAACATGTGTCATTGGAGATGAGGAGATAAGACGAGTAAATATCATAGTTCAAAAGAATTTTGTGTTTCAAAGAGATGTTAGTTCTAGTTGTCGACTTACCCTACAAGAGGTATAATTTTGTCCTCATATAAATAATTGATATATTATTAATGTACTACAAAAATACGGATCCAGTTTCATTATTTTGAAGAAAATTTTGTGAACACGTTCTCGCTGTACATGAACTCTGAAAACCATCAGTACGGATGACGTAGTACGCATGTCCATTAATATTTTGACACACATACATTGAATTCGATATTAACCTATAACAATGAAGAGATAAAATTATTTGTCAACACATGTCATGGATTTATTGATTGAGTGTATTTAATCTATCATATATATAATTTTCTTCAATAACCTTTATCCAAGCATGTCAAATGAATCTAGCCAGTTCGTAAAGTTGAGTTGTCTAAAAATGGCTAGAAAAAGGGTGTTTTGTTTGAAAAGTAATTACTGCACTAGCTAGGACTGTTCCTTTACTGTATCTCATAATCACTCCCAAACCAGCATCTTCATGTTCTCTGCTCGTTGATTCATCCCTCATCTGGAAGAGACTAGATGCTGCCATTGTTAGAGGCACTATTACCCTTGTTAATCTATACAAGCATCTTCAGGTTTTCAAAAGAACTACATGATGACTATGCTTTAGCCATAATGTGATTGAGCTCTCTTTTTGTGCCTTGATACAAAGCTTCATTTCGTGTTCCCCAATAAGACCACATCAAAGCTGTAAAACGGGTCATTTCTATCCTGGACAGGCTTTCAGAGGCAGTTTGAAACAAATCTCGAAGCCCTCATTTTTGCTTCTCTTAATGATGTCCCAAACTGTAGATTCCTTCTAGAAGTCTTTGAAGGCTTTACAGAAGAACAAAGCATGTGATATTGTCTCAACTTGCCAACGTACACATGACCTTTGGCATATGCCGTTTGTTAATATCTCATTCTCATAGAGTCCTGACGCTAGCTGTAGGGATCATATGCCACAAGAAAATCTTATTCTTTTCTGGCACGCCCAAAGACCAAATTCCATTCCATTGGTATATGTTATTTGTTGAGCTGGAAGGCTTCTCTCCATTCTTACATGACATCGCTAGAATATATCTGCTCTTTACAATGAAAACCCTTCTTTTTTCAAAATGCCAAGGGCTACCTATGCATGGGATTTTAAGGATTTCCTCGATATCAATGTCTAGGAAATGTTTCTTTATGATATATTCACTCCATTTGTTATCTCCCGTCAATAGCTTCTTTACCTTGGCATTTTTAGGGAGAGATTGGGGAGATACTAGTTTAAAACTCTCTCGATAGCCAATTACTTTCATAGATTTCTACCCCAAAGGATATTCCTCCACACAAAAGAAGGATTGTAGCCAATGTTTGCATTAAGAAACTGACCATTCTTGAAATATCGTGCCTTATGAACTTTGGACACCAATGAGTTTGGGTACTTCATGATTCTCCACCCTTGTTTGACAAGTAACACTTCGTTGATGCCTTATAGGTCATGAAAACCTATGCCATTATCCCTCTTCGATTGACTTAACCTATTCTACCATGTCCAAAGAATTTTGTCTTTATCCGTCGATCCCCACCAATAAACAGAACCCTTCTTCTGAATTTCCTCACACAAACCTACTGAATCTTAAAAACACTCATAGAAGGAAGGGATGGCTTCGGCCATTGCCTTGATAAGTATTTCTTTCCCCATACTAAAGAAGAAGTTGCTTTGTCAATGCTTTAGCTTGACAAGAATTCTATGCTTAATATTTGAAAAGGGGATATTTTATTTTTGCTGATCATAGAAGGAAGGCCTAGGTTTTTCTCATGCGGGGAGGTCGTGTTTAATCTAAAAATTTCTTTGATAGCTGTTCAATTATTTTCTACTGTGTTTGGACTGAATATAAGAGCTAACATTCCATGGTTGAAAATTTGACCCGAGGCCTAAGCATATCAATCGAATATTTTCTTGAAGTAACTGAAATCATTAAGTTAGGCATGAGTGAACATCAAACTGTCATTTACAAAAAAAGGTGAGATGGGACAATATTGTTGTCGAAATTGAGCCCTACTAAACGCTTGTGCATCAAAGAAGAAAAAGCATAAGCATACTGAATGAACAAGTATAGTGATAATGAGCACCCATTCTTAACCCTAATTTGGGATGAAAATTCCTCGTGGCTTTCCTATTGATCAGCACCGAGAAGGTTAGGGTAGAGATACATATCATAATTCGGTCGCATCATTGAGGAGAGAACCCATCTTTTGCATCACTTTAATCACAAAGCTCCACTCCACTCTATCATAAGCCTTGCTAATATCAAATTCTAAGGTAACCGATCCCCTTTTTTCCTCGTCTATTGTTCCTTAGTAATGGAGACTCTCGTACCCTAAAATTATATTATTTGTGATAAGCTTGTGGGAGATGAATGCATGATTTTCTGAAATCACACTCTCCAAAATTTTCTTTAAACAATAGTGGTAATAAAGTCCGGGTCTGGTGAAGCTCGGCTAGGAGACCTTTTTTAGGGCATAGGCATGAACCGGGCTTGGGTAAAAATACTTATTTTTTTAATGGAAGAAAACAATTGCTCCTACAGGCCACCTAACCTATATCCCCATCATTTGTAACACATAATCCTTGCTCATTTAAGATACCCTTATTCGATCTCCTATCTGAAGCCTTGGCATAAAATAACTTAGTATTTTTTACCCCCTCATTCATCTAGGACACTCGAGATCATTGCTTCCAGAAAATTTCTTCGTTTTGAAGAAATTTATCAATTTTTTGCTTCAACCTAGTAAATCTCCCCCCTGAGTTTCCATTCAACAACTATTGCACTCCACTGCTTCAACTTTTCCTGAGATGTAGTCACTTTTTCCTTGAAGCTTATAACTAGATCATTAACCTGATAACTCTCCAAAGACTCCAGCATGCCTTTATTATATCTCCACATATTTGATAAAAACTCCACATATCCTCATAAAAGATCCATTTTTCCTTCCTATCCCATAAGATTCCTGGCAATGCTTTTTCCATAACTTCTGAGCTACACGCACTTAAATTCCTCACAGACAGAGCATAATTTAGATTTCTCCATTTTGAGTTTCCTAGAAACCTATCCAAACTCTTCTGAATCAAAGTACTTTCACTTTTGAATTTTCTATTAGACCTCGTGAAAGGAAGCCCCTTCCATCCCAGGTCTTCAAGGTCACATTCCAGAATAGAATTCCTGAAATCGACCATCAACTCAGGGCTCCACCCTCATTTTCCTCATTGAGCAACATTTCATTAAAATCTCCTTCGCAAATCCATGGAATGTTAATCATAGAAGCTAAGTCCACATGATGTCTACTACAAGACATAACATTGATATTGAACTCACTAGTCCACATCAAAGCCAACCCTCCACAGTGAAATTGTTTCTGTCAACCGTAAAATAATTTCCATAACCTATCCTAGTTTTTAAGCTTTCAATTTAATTTCCCAACATTTTTGTTTCACATAAGAACAAAATGTCAGGTTTTTATTTTGGAGAATCTCTTTTAAACCTCTGAATGCCGGGCTATTCCCTAATCTCTGGACATTCCAGCACATGATCTTCATTGTTCTCCACTGATATTTCATCAGTTAAAAGTTTCCCAAACTACATTTCTTTGCCTACATGGAGGTATTCTATTTTTGAATCTATGGATTCAAGAAAAACCATTACTTGACAATCGGATTACACTATTCCTTTTGACTCTCAACTCCTATTGTTTGAAACTTCAGCTTTGTCGTTTCATAGCTCTTTTGCTTCCAAAAACTCGTTCCAATGGTAATGTTAGAGTTTATGGACTTCTAGCAAAAGCTTTCCACTTCCTCATAATCCATTTCTTAGAGTATGATTGTGAAAAGAGTGTTGGGCTTTTGTTTTCCTTTCTAGCAAAAGCTCTCGATCCATTTGTTGTTCCTAAGATTTAGCCTTAGACATGGCCCCATTTAAAACTTTCCTCTGATTTCCCTCCTAAAAATTTATGCCTTCCTTTGATATCTCATTTCCCATTTTTTCCTCTATAATAATTCTTTCCACACTGGGGATTACCTTGGTTCCTGGGATGGCTGGTTGACTTGTATTATAATGAGATGCATTAAAATCCATCCTTTTCATTCAATAAACATAGGACCAGCAACCCTAGTTGCATCATCAACTGACTCATAACCTGGGTTTTGGTGATTGTTTGGGTTGTAATGTCATGTTTGGGGTTGACTATCTTTGGTAGGTAGTTTTGGTTTTAGTTTTCCAAAAGGCTTCCATGGGGTTTCTGGGTTGAATGTGGTTTTTTTGGTTTGTGGGTTTAAGCAGGATGTCTGTCTGTAGCTGATAAGTGTGATTTATATCCACTTATTCATACATTCTTAACTTATTATTTTGTTAGTTTCGTACCATTTTACGTATTTTTTAAGATTTTATTTTATGTTTTGTTGATATCAAGCATTAGAGCATGGATCTTAGAGCAAATGAGCATGTTTTGGGAGTTTAAAGATACAAAGGAAGCTAGCGAGGAAGGAAAAATATGCGAAACAAGTCATCCTGGCAGAGGAGCTAGCGTCGCGACGACCTAGACGATTTTCAGACTAGGAAATCATTTTTCTACATGCAGAATGACTCTAGAACTTCCCTATAAATACATAGTGCGTCCAATACCCTAAGGAGGACAATTAGAGAGCTGTAAACACGTAATTTAGAGAGATCCAATGAGGGGTTTGAAGAGCGAAAAAATGAGAAGAAGGCGGTGATTTCTGAAGACGAAGAGATTTGATTCGGATTTTATCTTCTAATTTCTTTCTTTAAATTCTAATGATGTCCGATATGCTCTTAACTCCGTTTTCATTGTTCTTGTATTCAATAATAAAGTAATTTTCTTATTCTAGAAGATGATGTAGCCTATATTTGAACCTATGTATTGATTGCCATTAAATTATTATGACGTTTTAATTCATTTTATTTATATGTTCTTGTGCTTAATGCTTCTGGTTTGTTGGGCACAAATTAGATGATTCCATATTTAAAATCTATCACTCGAGAGAGGAGATTTTGAATAGGATTTAGAAAATATAACCTAGGATTTTTTTTAGAGTTCGGGGGGCCTATAATTCGTTTGAAATCGTTAACAAAGAATCACAAAGAGTAATGAGTTGTTAGTTATTTGATTTTTATAGGGATATCAAAGTCGATAATTAATAATACTTTCACTCGACACTCGGGAGAGAGAGTAGAATAATTTAGGATTCTTGGTTTATAAACTAAGAAATTGAGTAATAATTGATTGGCATAACAAATACATAGGGGATATCTAGGCGAAATCAGACTCTAGAATTTATTTCATCTTGGTCTTCTTAATTAAAAGTTTTGACTTTTCGCTTCTTTAGTTTATAATTTTAATTTAGTTTATTTTAAATTGATTTCTAAATAAAGTTAAGTTTATTAATTGCAGTACTTAATGTGAATTTTATTTCAATCCATGTGGGTTTGACACTCTTTATTCATCATTTACTAAAACTTGACATCGTATACCTGCGATATGATAATCTCGTACCAAGTTTTTGGCGCCGTTGCCGGAGATTGTTCAATCTTATTCACATTAATACTATTATCAAGTAACCTTAATTTTAATTTCGATTTTATTTTAATTTAATTTTTCATTATTTCTTTCCGTTTATGCTTAACAGTGAATGCGAAGATCCATATGTCTCGATTCGCTCTTGTTTGGTCCTGAAATAAAGAGAACGACAAGGAGACTAATGAAAGAAAGAAGGATTGAAAAATAAGCAATGGCAACTGACAACAAAGAGAACAACCCACGTCAGGTGGAAATCCAAGATCACTTTAAGCCGGTCATTGATGATTATTATTTATGGGATTGCGCACCAACCGATCAATGCCAATAACTTTGAGTTGAAACCTGCACTCATCAACATGGTGCAACATAATCAGTTTGGGGGTTCAGGTATAGAGGACCCCAACATTCATTTGAAGATGTTCATGGAGATGGCGGAATGCAGTAACTACAAAGACCATCATACTACGCTTGTTCTCATTCTCTTTAAGGGACAAAGTGAGGGTTTGGTTGTAATCTATACCAATGGGGAGCATCACGACATGGAAGGATATGGCCACAAGATTTCTTTATAAGTTCTTTCCACCAGTTAAATCAGTCCAACTGAAAACATAGATTAATACATTTAAACAGTTGGAGACTGAGAACCTGTATAAGACATGAGAGCGCTTTAAAGATCTACTCAGAAGGTGCCCACAGAACAATTATGAAGACTGAGTCCCGATTCAGCTATTTTATAATGGGTTGAATGTTCCGAACATGACTATAGTTGATGCAGCTGCTAGAGGAACCCTATTCAAGAAACTTGTTGAAGATGCTTATATTCTATTAGAGGAAATGGCCATTAATAATTTCCAATGTCCAAGCGAACGCTCTACACCATGACGAAGGTGGCAGGTATACATGATTTGGATCCTATTATTGCACTTACAACTAAAGCGTCATCCCTCACGACTTATATACCAGCATTGACCAATCAAAGAGTCCAATCATCTATTGAAGCTTCCCCTACTAATAGTCTGATATACCCAAACGAAGGAACAAGATTTGAGCAAGCCCAATATGTAAACAATCGAAACTGTAACAATTATAGAGGGAATCATATGCCTAGCTATTATCATCCGAACTTATCATATGCGAACACAGAGAATGCCTTGCAACTTCCTCCTGGCTTTAATAATCAAAGAGTTGAGTAGAAACATCCTTAGAAGACTTTATGAGCAAGTTCATTGATAAAACTTAAGAGATGTTTGAGAAGAATGAGTCGAGACTGAACAATATTGAAACACACATTGCAATATGGGGGCAACAATGAAGTCCTTAGAAGTGCAAATAGGTCAACTTGATTCTTCGACGGCTAATCAACAGAAAAAGGCATTTCCTAGCAATATCGAGGTCAACCCTAAGGAGCAATGTCAGACCATTACCCTCTTGAGTGGATTAGAGATTAGAGATACCCATAAGGACCAAGACAATCAAGATAAAGAGGTGGTATTTCAAGAGGAAACAATAACGAAAGAAGAGAACAGTGCACAGCTCCTCCGTCTAAGCCACCCTTATCCCGAAGACATCTTTTCCATATCCCCAACGCTTTCAAAGGAATAAATTGGATGCTCAATTTGCCAAATTTCTTGACATCTTTAAAAAGATCCATATCAACATCCCATTCGTAGACACTTTGAAATAAATGTCTAACTATGTGAAGTTTATGTAGGAGATAATGTCCAAGAAGAGGAAGTTGGCTGATTTTGAAACAGTAGCACTCACAGAGGAGTGTAGTGCCATCATATAGAAGAAGCTCTCTCCAAAGTTGAAGGATCATGGCAGCTTTACCATACCGTGCACTATTGAAAATCGAGACTTTGGTATGGCGATATGCGAGTTGGGTGCGGGTATCAATCTCACGCCCTTGTTCGTTTACAAATAGTTGGGTCTAGGTGAGGCGAAGGCAACCACTGTCACATTACAGCTAGCAGATTGATCATTTACCTACCAATAAGAAATATTAGATGACGTGTTGGTTAAGGTGGATAAATGGTACTTCCCTCATGATTTCCTTGTCCTTGATATGGAAGAGGATCATGATGTCCCAATCATCATTGGGATACCTTCTTTGGCAATAGGAAAATCAATCATTTATGTGAAGAAATGCGAACTGAAAATATGAGTGTAGAATGAAGAAGTCACCTTTAGTGTTTTTAGAGCCATACCGAGTCCTTAAGGTGATGAAGAATGTCGCATAATAAATATTATAGAGAAGGGAGTTGTAATGGATAGTGACTATGTGTTATGTGTGTCTCTATGTATTCAAGCCAACATGCAGGGTCAACTAGTAGTCAATCAACCAATGAACATAGTGAAGCCATGCAGAGAAAATGAACTCAAGAGTCAATGTTTGTCTGAAGATGATCCCTAGAAAGCTAAAAAAGAAGTCGAGCTAATTTTTCCTCATGTGCAGTCCAGAATTTCAAAATGGCAGAAAATTTACAGACCCTGACCCGAGGGTGTAGCCCATAGCTGAACCATCAGTGGACCCTAGGGGACCATTTATGGATAAATTGCTGCAGCCATTCAAGCATTATTTTTCTTTTCATAATCAACGGTGGATAACAAAGAAGAAAACATATGAGATTGTATATTTGCTACATTGAAGCCACCATGACCACTTGGGTGGTTGCGATAAGTGTCCAATTGATTTTTATTCGATGCTTTGAGTAGATGATGACCGGCGTAAATACACACGTATAACACAAGCGTACGTATCGTTCAAGTAGTAAAAAAATTATCGATCCCATGAGGATTTAATACCTAATCTATTAATTTTACGAGGTCAAATGATTACTAGTATCTAACAGGTTGATTGATTGATTTGAAATGGTGATGATTCTAAATTTAAAAACAAGTAAATAAAATTGCACAAAAGTAGATTTAAGAAAATTCAATATTAAAAACTATCTAGTGTTGTGAATCTTTCTAATATC